>JBBJLR010000133.1:13172578-13192914 GCA_037577145.1 Brachypetersius gabonensis
CACACACATACACTCTCTCTCACACACACACACATACACTCTCTCTCACACACACACACATACACTCTCTCTCACACACACACACATACACTCTCACACACACACACTCTCTCTCTCACACACACACACATACACTCTCTCTCTCACACACACACACATACACTCTCTCTCTCACACACACACACACACACACACACTCTCTCTCTCACACACACACACACACACACACACACACACACACACACACAAACACCCTTTCTCTCACACAACTCCAATGGGCAACACACCAGAGACGAGACACACCACCAACAAGTGAAATGTGGGGCATCCACATCTTCAGACTGACACAGACACATGCAGCTGTGATCTGACCAGAACAGAAAACTCCTGACAATCACAATCAACGTCTACTGGTATATCTGACTTCTGAGTGTTTCTCTCTCAGACTGGTGTCTATAAGAGACCTCAAACTGCTGGAAATGACACGACAGCTCCAGCCCACCGCCACTGTCTCTTTCACAACCGGCTATCCGTCATGCAGCCTGGACCCAGCCTGACACCACTGAACACAAACACCACCGAAGCCACTGGATCGCACATTATATTTGAGTTTAACTCATTTTTTAAAGAAATGCAGCCGAAATTATGCAGTCTGACTGGTTTCCTGCAGCTTTACCAGTTTACCTCTTTAACTGGAGGAAATTTTTTCTTGCACTCCATGGACAGAGACCGCAGGTCGGTCTGCATGTTGTCCAGCAGCTTCTTCACTGCCTCGGGGCTGGTGGTCGACATTGTTCCTCCTCCTGCCCCCCTCCGTGTCCGGCTTTCAACAGATATCCCAAAAAGACGAGGAAAGCAGCTGCAATCCTATAGCTCAGTCCGGCCTAGAGGGAGAAAAACGACGGCCATCGACACGATCCCCCACAGAACACAGGCCTGTTCAACCCCACCGGCCCCCCTCCACACCGGCCACAGTCTCCAGGGCCTTCTCTAGAACACGGTCATCCTCTCAGACTCAGAAAACTCGGGTTTGCTGGCTCATTTCAGCCCGATAGCCTCTCTCATGCTCCGGGATTTCTCCATGGCAGGAGAGAAGCGTTCCATCCCATAATGCCTGTGTGAATACTGACACGTCACACGGACTTCCGTAAACAGTGGCTAGTTTTGGGAGAGGGGCTTTGGCGCCTCCTGCTGCCCACGTGCACGCGCGTGAACACACTACAGCATAGCGCACCAGGTGATGAATGAAAGCCTATATTATTTTACCTGACGCGAAGCCTATAACCTCACATACATTAGCAGAGCTGATTGGCATCATAGTCCATAGGTCTCTTTTCAAAATGCCCTTGCTAGGATGAATGTCCACGGAGCAAGAATACACGACATAAATAAAAGTATAGGGACGCCCTTTTTGAATTTGGGCTGGCCGTTGATCCCAGTAAAGCCATGTAAATCCTGCTTGGGGAGCCTGATTTTCCTTCCAGCATGACTGTGCCCCAGTATACAAAGCGAGGTCCATAAAGACATAGTTGGATGAGTTCGGTGTGAAAGAACTTGACTGGTCTGCACAGAGCCCTGACCTCAACCCTATCCAGCATCTTCGGGATAAACTGAAACAGAAGTTGTGAGCCAAAAATGTACTGTTTTGACTTCAAAAATGCTGTACAGAATGAATGGGCACAAATTCTCACAGAAACTCCACAGTCTTGTGGAAAGCCTTCCAAGAAGAGTGGAAGCTGTCATAACTGCAAATAAGGACTGCAAAGTTCCATATTAAAGCCTATGAGTTAAAGTCCTTGTTGCTGTAATGGGCTGGCGTCCCCATAGTTTTGTCCATATAGTGTATATTAACAGAGCTGGCTGGCATCACAGTCCTTACAGGCCTCCTCTCAAAACGTTTCTTCTATGACGAGGGTCGACATGACTTTTCCATTCATTTTCCATTCAGCTGTGGAAGAAGTAAACTGCAGATCCACGCCACCTGCTGATGGTGTTCAAAACATTTTCCATCGCCATTAATTTAACTTTTTTTCTGTTATGAATAGAAAATAACGGAGGCGTTCTAAGTTCCCTAAAACAATCATTTTGCCATCATACACGCTCAATATCTACAAAGACAATAGAATAGCAAGATATCTCACAAATCCACAAACCAGTTGAACTTCAAAACCCAGAACTCTGTGCGGGCGGCACTTCGTAGGACGCTTGAGGATGACGTGTTATCGCGACATACTGTGTAGTCTTGTGTAGTCCGACGGTGAAAACCGTTCAAATATGTGCGATTCAAATATTAGTCCAATAAATTCAAAGTGTTCCTAATCATTATCTTATGTATCGTTATGTTTCTCCATTTGTGCATGAGAGTGATTTGTCAAGTTCATATTACCTAAATGTCCTCTAAAATTACCTAAAATTACCTATAATTTTACCGCGTCTACTTTCATCCACTCCATGATCAAGTAAGCACAGTTAGTGCAAACACTGTTACATTCTATATAATCTGTATATGGCTGGATGTCATGTCTGCTCATAAATCATATTTGGAAAAAAAAAAAAATTATATTTGATAGGCCTCCGACACTTTGGCTCTGAGAATAAATGCCATTTAAAGTAGCATAAGTACATGAACTCCCATTTACATCAGTGTTGCAAAGTGAAGAAGAAAGTAAAGAGCAAAAGCTCTGAACAGGTTTCAAAATTTAGCAATTCTTAGAAATGTGTTTAGAGACATGAATCCACACTGTACACTACAAGTGAGCAATACATCCAATACAGATACATATATCTATAGATACATACTAAATACTGCAGTAATTCATGCCGCATACTACAGTCTACACATGCATAGTGCAACTGTGTAATGCAAACTACAGACTTGACATCGTCTGTACTGCCTCAAGATTGGTCACACCCCTTACTCTTGAAACCAAAAAAGAGAAAAATTTCTCCCAACAAATTTTAGTTCCTGTTCCTGTTAGATATATAGTACTAAAGTAGGATTGTTTTTCAAACATTTGTTTACATTTTCGTTTGCGGCATTCTTATCCAGAGCGACGTACATCAGTGCTTAAAGTGAGAGGACTGGCTAGTCGCCAAGATGCTCCTTAAAGAGGTTGGTCTTCAGACGATGCTTAAAGACAGCGAAGGACTCCACAGGTCTGAATGCAAGAGGGAGTTCATTTGCTTTTGTGTTTCTATTTGATTTTTCTTTTCTTTCTTTCTTCTTTTTTTTCTTTTGAAATCATTTAAGCCTTTTTTGACAATAAGTTTCGGTTCCATGGCACAAAGCAAAATCCATAATGCAGTTTAGGCTTCTACACACATGTTTATGCATCAGCTCTAGATGCTTTTGCTCAGTTCCACAACAAATAAACAGGATGGAAAATAATATTAGATTCAAATAGTATGCAATCACACTGTATCTTGTGTACAGCGACAATAAAGGCATCTTTTATCTTTATCTTTAACCCATCCATCTCACCACAGTCACATCTGATGGAGTTCAACGTGCTCTCCGGGCATGGATCTGAATATTCAGGACAGTATTGTGATGCAAATCACTCGCATATTTAATAGGGTGACATCATTTAAATTATCTACCAAACAGTTGACTGATAAAGGGTTAAAAAGGTCATGAAGTATATAGTTGCTTGTCAATAAGATATCTCAACCCGGGGCTTGACTAGAATATTTCACATAAAAAAAGTCTTCTCTGTTATTGTTTATTAGGCTGAGAGGGTTTGCTTATTTATTTTGTTCACTTAAAGTTACCAGGCAGGCAGTGTAGATAATTTGGATGGTTCAGTAAAGTTTAACATGCATTCATTTGACTTGGCAAGTCTGCAAATGAAAGAATACAGTGTGCGACAATTCATGCACAAGGAATAAATTGGCAAATCGGATTCTTCAGTCAACTAACAGATCCAAAGCTGACAAATGGTTGCAGATAGCTTCTCTGACACCTAGTGGATCAGCTTATCTAACCCCCACGTACCTCTGCAAGATCAAATCTACATCATTGCTGCTCCACGGGACAATGTGTCCTCTGAATGTGTTCTGTGGCAGTACCTCTGCTTTACATTATTATCATTAGATAGGCAACCTGGTGCCATTGAATGTATCTATTCTGCCTATATGTAATCAAAGCTGATATGAAACTGTATTCTGTATCCAGATGTTTTCAGAGGGAAAAACGCATTTTGAGACAACAGCTCAGAGCAGAGGTGGAAGAAGAGCACCTTAGCAAGACTGTGACCATGCGCCAGCAAGGGGCTTGGACAAACTGGGACCATGCATCTGCCCGGAAGATCACCTAGACTGAGCTTTGGAAGGCCGAACCAGCAAGACTCAAGTTTCTGATCAAGGCAGTGTATGATGTACTCCCAAGTCCATATCCTGAGCTGCTTCCCTAAAGCCCTGGGAGAGAGAGGTACACATGGCGCCAAGACCAGGTGCTAAAGGCAGTAGCTGATGTCATCTGTGCAGGAATCCAGCAAAGCAAACACTGGGCACCAGAGAGGCACAGCATTGCCTATGTCAAGGCAGGGGAAAAACATCAAGCAGATCACAGGACTGCAACAGGGCTTCTGGCATTTCTCATGATTGGTAGCTGGAAGTGGACCTTCAGAGGAAGCTTAAGTTTCCGGAGCACATCGCAAGGTCATCTCTTAGGCCAGATTTGATCTTAACATCAGAGGGCTCAAGGCAGGTAGTGCTGTTGGAACTCACAGTCCCTTGGGAAGATCAGATGGAGGAAGCCCATGAACAAAAGAGGGCCAAATATCTCCAGCTGGTTGGAGAGCCTGCTGCGAGCCAATCGAGGTGGGCTGCAGGGGGTTTCCAGGGCAGTCTCTGCACAGAGCACTCAGGCTCCTTGGCATAAGTGTCACACTGTGAGCAAGAGATGACTGTTCCTTGGCCCAAATGTAGCGTGGTGGAAGAGTTGATGTTACCTGATTACCTGTTTATATAGTCACTGTGAGTCATTTCCGGTGCCTGTTGACCTCTTGTGACCTGGTGTGCGTGACAATAAGAGGGTTGCTAGAGAGGAAAGCCACCAGAAACATCAGTGAAGCAGCAGGAAGAGCTTCCAGGTGGTTGTGGATCAAAAGGGGGGACGCTTGGAGTAGCATGCTGCTTGGGGTCTGATCAACCCCGTCTTGGTTGCCCAGGTGAGGGTGTCTGACGATCTGAGACCCAAAATACCCTGTGTTCATCACTGATGATGTGTACAAGCTGCACCGTACAGGTGTTTCTACTGACTGTTTACTGTTTTGTGAACTAAGCCCCTTGCGTAATCAAGAAGGAAAGATGAAGGGTTGCTGTTGCAGGGTAGACTAAATGTTTAAATTTTGCATTACATTACGTTACATTACATTCATTTGGCAGATGCTTTTATCCAAGTTTCAGGATTTCAGGAAAGTGTGAGAACCGGAGGAGAGTACTAAGTGCTAAAATCTTTATGTAAGAGTAGTGCAAGACGACAGATAGTAAATTAGGAGAGGAGATGCCCTCTGAACAGGTGAGTCTTCAGGAGGTTTTTGAAGTGATTCTGCTGCTTTGGTCAGCAGAAACACTAGTGGGGAACCATAAAAGAGAAGAATTTGTGTGTAGGGATGGCAGAGCCAGACGATGTTCCTTGGAAGATCAGAGGGAGCGAGTAGGACTATAAACTGTAATGATAAGATTAAGGTAACTGGGTGCTGACCCACATGTCACTCTCTTGGCAAGAATTAGTGATTTGACCTTAATTTGGGATGCCATGGGTCACCAGTGTAGGTCAACCAGCAGCAGGGCGACCAGACCAGCTGAGCTGCTGAGTTCTGAACCAGATGCAAGCTGGAAAACCCACCAGAAGGGCATTGCAGAAATCAAGGATGAGACCCAAATGAGCTTGCCATTTCCAGTTTAAAAAAATTGCTTGCTACTATCAGCTATCTGCCAGAACAAAAACAAGAAGGTGCCTACTTCATACAGCTTGACAATGATGAGGCTTGCAGAGCTACATGCACTCGTACCATACACATACAGTAAAGATGGAAATGATGAATAATAAAAGTGTTTTTGAACCTTGTGTACAGTCATTAGACAACCGTTTCAAATACTTTGACGTCATATGGCTTACTGCAAGCATGTAGCTGGAAATCTTGACAATCACACAAAAAGTTGATGTTGCTCATGTTGTCTTTAAATTTGTTTATTCTCTGTAATTGATTAATCCTTACCAGGGGAGCCTATCCCGGGGCCAACAGGGCCAGGCCCACCACAGAGCGCACACACACCTACAGTAAATGTAGAATCCCCAATTCACCTGAGGAACCACACGCCACCATGAGATGAACATCCAAACTCACGAGAGCGGGACCCACACTTGAACCCCAAATCTTACCGGTGTGAGGGAACAGTGCTACCCACTACGCCACCATGGGGCCTAAATTCTCAAAATGTAACATTGCATCTCAAGATATAGCTGAGAATAAAAAAGAGAATGACATTACAATAATTTTATGTTTTACAGCCTCTGGTTTGGTCTCAAATAATAGAGTTTGTGTAAACTATAATATGGTATAAACTTTACTACAAGCAAAATAAGACATAAATGTGACCCAGCAATACATCAGCAATACAGCTTTACACTGGGAATACATTTCTGCAGTATTTAGCTCTAGCACTCTACCACATCTCAAGCACCCCACAGCACCACAGTCAATACAAGGAAAAACAGCTCAAATTGATTTAATTGGCACATTTCTCATAGTTTTCCCTACAAACAAAAATGAAATCTTTTTTAATGTTTAAAAATAAAATGTAACCATTCTTTACATATTATATACATACAGACTGGTCACAGTTTTCATTATTGTTACCATGCATGCTTCATAACATCATAAAAAGAAGATTGGCCATATACACACAGAGGTGGGCAGAGTATTCTAGACCCAGGTCTCGTTCCTTCTGTAAAACAATGACTCAAGTAAAAGAATAAAGAACTCTTAAGTACAAAAACTGTGGACATACAGAGTAAGATCTTAATACTTCCAGCCTCTGTCAGCATGGGAGCTGAAGATACTTTTTTTGGATCAATCAGAAAACTATAAAGATACTGTCAGCAATATGACATTAATGAAATGAAACAGAAATAAAGCAATTAGTGGCTAAATGTTAGTGACTAAAACATAGATTCAGTTCTTTACAAATAAACTAAACGTAAAAGTAAAGGCATTTTCATTTGAAAATACTCAGGAAAGTGCAAGTCCATCAACATTTTAACTGAGTTCTTATAACGGAGTTAATGTAGCTACCTACCACCCACCTCTGTATATATGAGGGTCAAATGCTGGAAGAAAAGGGGACAGCTGATTAGCTAAATCATTGCAATTCATATATTCAATGCTGAAAAAAATATACATTTGAATCTAAAATCTATAAAGATGAAAATCTATCTAACATGCTGTAATGTAATATAATGTTGAACTACAGTGCAGGGCTCTGATAATACAACTATGTTTTAATAAAATATTCCATAATGTTATGGAATAGCAGTACATTTTAGCTGAGCATGCACAGGTAGTCTTGGACTGTTTATTTTGCCAGAAATGGACAGAAATGTGCATACAAAGCAACGGCCATTGCTGTGTGTTTATGTAGTTTTGTATTTATTGGCAATATTTCAGGATGGACAAATTTCAAACAAGAAATGTCTGAGTGTCCAGATTTCTGCAAGCCTCAGCACAATAGTTTGTTGGCCAAAAATGGTGTCAACAATGACACTGTTACTCCAAATCTTTTTAAAAAAAAATGATTCTCTGCAATATTGATTAATATTTTTGTAGAGACACTTCATTTTTAGTGCAAGAGACTCACAGCCCACAACTCTATGCTTTAATTATAAATGTGGTCCATCACACTGTATGGTCCATAATATCCAGGGGTTGACATAATTGTTTTGCTCTGGTTCTCTAATGAGTACCTACATGCGTACCACTTATGTCAACCCCTGATAATATAATTTATACTACTGTGAGTTTATTCAGAGTTTGTTCTGTCTTTTCTGCTCCAAGTTTAACAGAGGAACAAATGCCAGTTTATTAATGTTGTATCCAGTTATTGCACTTCACAATGTTTTCTCCCACAAAGGCTCTACTGCAGAGTTCTGTGCTTTAACATATGACTTTGAATAAACTCACATCTCCATGTGAAAGCTAAAACATAAATTTGCTTCCTTAGAAAGCAGATCACAGCATTCACTTCAATGGAGAGTTCCAGTATCCATCCCTCCATGCTAAACCATCAGGCTTTTGTTGAATGCCTATCCAACATAATACTGACGTGTGTACAAAGTGTTGAAAATGGAAAAGAACAAATGGAAATTGATTGAATTGGTTGAATTGGCAAAAAAGTCATGAGTGCAATTTATTGTCACTGTGAGGCCATACTAGAAGAGTTTGAAGAAGAGTCATGACCAAATGTTGAAAAAGGGTGGTTTGCTAACCAGGCTCCTAAATATGGTCAAAGACAGAAAACTGAGTATATCTACTTCATATCCATCTCATACTTCATTCTTCTCAGCCCTACTTTAACTCTGATTTGTCTATTTAATATTTAAATGGTTATAGTTTTGATCATTGCTGGAGTTTACCATATTTTAAAAATAATTATGGATTTTATTACAAGAAAATGCAAGAAGGGACTATAAGAAGGGCTTTGTGAGTTTTTGGATGGCCTAGACTAAGGTCAAAATTTGGCCAACAGAAAAGGGCCAGAGCTGTTGGTAATTCAAAAAGGTACCTACAGAGGGCGACAGAGCCTAAATCTCAAAGGAAGCTGAAAAAGAGGCCCCCCAGTTCCTCTGTTTGGTGTTATTTGGCTGCCGTTAACAGTGTGAGGTATAAGTGTAAGGTTTCCAAGCACCACCTTTAGAGAAACGTGGCCTGTCACATTATGGGATTCAGCAGTGAGACTCCTTCTCATTGACTGGAAAATATCCATCCTTGGTGGGAGCTCCTCTCTGGCGAATACTGTCTCCATCAGCAGAAAAGATGGCCTGCAGCTTCTCCTGCTCTCGTCTGGTTTTAGGCAGGTCAGGAGAGGGTTTGGACAGCCCATGAAATCGCTAAGCAGGACAGAAAAAAGAAAGCCTTGAGGACAAAAGAGAAACATGGAACAGACAGCCTGCTTGTTACTATTGCATTCAAGGGCTCACACCTCTTTGAGAGTTCCTTTGGTAGTTCCTAACTTATAGATGATCCAGAGAGGAATGCAGACCATGGAGGACAATGCCAGCAGCCAGCCCAAAGCATAGCCCCACCATGGGTACACATACTCGTTGTTGTACTTCAGTGGAGTGTACTTGATCAGAGAGAAGGCAAAGGTGGCCTACAGGTACAAATATAAGTGAAATTTGAAATATGAGCAGCTGAATGTGAAATTAATTATTGTCAGTTTGGAACTATAAAGTAACATTGGTCATACATCTTCATATAATATTGTAGATATTTACAGTTCGTTTTACAGACAGCTTCATTTTCAAACAAGTGAAGTCCCCAGTAACACAAAAATGTTACATACAAAACAGGTGGCTGGGGTCAGGAACAACCAGCAGAACTTAATATAAGGTCCAGGACGGTAACCAATCATGTCCTCGATGTTGTCGTAGAAACGGTCCGCACCTGAGAAACAAAGGTGTAATGTAGTTCTAATATTGACATGGAAGTTTTTGTTTTCACATGATCAAATGGTTAATTGTTTTGATACCAATTTGTAGAAATACATATCAGCAAACGACTTTCTGATATAAGGATTCATGGCCATGTTCTCACCATAAATCCAAGCAATGCAAATAGTCTCAAAAATAGCAACAAACAGGAGGCACATTCCACTGGCTGCATAGTAGTCAAAAAGTTGAAAGATGTACATTCCACCCTATAAAAGAGAGAGAGAGAGAGAGAGAGAGAGAGAGAGAGAGAGAGAGAGAGAGAGAAATAAAAAGTGAACTCTCATGTCATAAAGCTAGTGGTGTCATGTTACAATAATGGTTTGTAAGAGTTGTTTGAGATACTCAGAAGATTTTTCAGTAGTGCTACCTCTGTCAGCATGATTAGGCCCAGAAGAAAGGACAAGATGGCCACAGCGAGGATGAGGAGTTCCCGGCGGTTTTTGCGACGGAACGTTGATGGGTACATGTCAACCACTGCCGTCACCAGACTCTCCACACAAACAAACTAAGTTATGAGAGAGCAAGCAGAACAATAAACGTCCAAACAATGATAAAAAATGTTTTTGTAAAACTGTTTTGCGATAACTAATACAATCAGTTTGTGCACTGGTGCATCATTAATGTTTTCACATTGATCAGACAATCAGGCAGAAATCTGTCATTGGAGAAATCAAAGGGTTTTCTCGCTAGAAGGGACCATAGATTAATGTCTGGAGGTCTGGAGACTTTTTCAAAAACCAGCTGAAAGATGATCATACAGCAGGCCATTTTTTAACCAGTTAGGAGTGTTCAGACATACTTGGGCCTGTTTTGCTTCTTTAGCTGTTTTGATAATAAAGCCACTCTTTCACTCTTGATTGACACACATTCTGTTGGGTAGCTTTAAGGTCCTTTTATGATCTCTACAGCCCAAAGTGTTTAGAGTGTTTTGAATGAACTAGAGTTATCTGTTATAACTTGCTACAACTTGTTCCCTGTTCTGTGTTACAGACCCATCAGTGTAATGGAGCAGCAGCACTTTCTGGTTCTGACGTACCTGACTGTCCAGGCCGAGAAGCACAATCATGATAAAGAAGAAGCAGGCCCAGAGTGGTGAAAAGGGCATCATGGATACGGCACGTGGATAAGCAATGAAGGCCAGTCCAGGACCTAGGAAACAGATAATCCATTTCTACAGCTGTCACTGGATGCAGCCAATATGGATACACACAATAGCACATAGAGGAAAGTAGATTATCTTTTTATTGTTATAATGTACTGTTTCTACAAATATGATATTAAATGGGCAATATCTTGGAAATCCCTCCTGCTTTACAAAAACTGTGTTTATACGTTTGCTGTACAGAATCCATACGTTCTTACATGGAAACTAAGTGTAAATCTTTTGAGTTTCCTGTGATTCTTTTTTTTTTCTGATGTCATTAGTGCATTTACTTATTGTCTATCAGCCTACATCAGTCTACAACAGACTGTTTAATTCTAAGGGGAAAAGTAATTAGTGATAATCATGTTAAAAATGATGATCATTTTCTTTATGGCATGTAAAATCACACAGATATCATTAGTAGAATACAAGGATAAGGGAGGATATGGAACTTAAGATCATATAGAGCAGTATAGAGCAGTGACTGCATTCTTGATCTATGATCTATATCTTGAAAATCTTATCTTGACCAATTCCTTTTATCTAAGGGTTACTACACTTAGTCTCAACAGAAATAAGAAAAGTATGTAAATGTCTATACCCACCGGATTCAGCCACCTCTGAAATAGGCACGTTCTGCTCAAAAGACATGAAGCCCAGGATAGAGAAAATAGCAAATCCCGCCACGAAACTCGTACCACTATTCAGGAAGCATAATGCCAAGCAATCTCTGTGGATCAAAAAGCGTCTATAAGGCTTTTTTTGGTTTAAATCAGGCACAGACACAAATGGACAAATAAGTATTTAACTGTAAAGGCCAGTCTTCGAAGACTGGTCTTACTTGTAACAGTTGTTGTTGTATTTGTTGTAGCTGCCCAGTGCTGTGAGGCAGCCCAGGCAAATAGCATAGGAGAAGAAGATTTGGGTCCCTGCATCCATCCACACCTGGAAAATATCAGGAGTGCTCTTTTAAATATAATTCACCACCTTCACAAACAGTCATTCAGTTGATTTACATTACTAAATTAGATTAAGCAATCATCAGCAACACCAGCAAATGCAATCTTGCAACAGTTTTTCTTGCAACACTTTGTCTTATGTGTCATCTCTGTTCCAGGTGCATTGCTGCAGGCCAAAAGCAAAGAGAGAGCAGTAACTGTGTGGTTTTTTGAATCTTGCTAAAACACCAACACCTCTTACATGTACTTTTCCATTCACCTTGTCCAACTTGAGGTTGCATGATGATTCAGTCACCAGAGTGGCTTGTGGGTATTTTAGGAAATATTTGAAAAAAAAACATGGGAAAATTTGCTTCTCCCATTTACTATGCTGTTTTTATTTTTTATTTGTAGTTTAATCGCTATGAATGACACAGATACCGTTGATATTCAGTCATTGCTGACAAGATTAACTGGCTTCTAATTCAAGAATAAAAGTTTTAAATGGTTCTTGGGGGTTTTTAGAATGGGTGGCTATGCTGGGCAACAAATAAAGGCAACAAAGGTGACCGGCCCAGCCACCTTGCATGGAGTGATCTAATAAATGTTTTGTTTTAGTGATCTAATAAATGTTTTTGCTAGGCTAGTCTTAACACACATAGCTCTATTAGCTTTGGTGACTTTTAGGTACTTTTGTAGGTCCATGCATACCCTACTGCTCGCTTTGCTGCAAAAACACTGGCATACTACCCAGTAAACAAAAGGCACTTTTGGAGGCATTTTGCTTGGATTACAAAATGTAAGTCCATGCATTATATTTTGAACCATGCAACTACTCTTTGTTTAGAGTTAGTTAAGAGCTGGTACATTGCTCCTTAAATTGTAAGAAGGGCACTGTAAAACTTAGTGTTACTGTGCTAAAGACGTTCACGAGCAGATGAGATGTAAATGTTAGAGTGGTATGTCTTTTTGGCTCTGCTAAACACTTTACTGTTTTTCTCCCCATGGGGGGGACCCTCTTTTTGTGACAGATGGGAAACTGGAACAAAGGTCAAAATGCACAGCTGGACACTACCAAGAGATGAAACAAACTGTGTTTTCATGCTGGGCATCCAGCTCTAGGACATATCAAACACCTGGGCGAACCACTCTTGTGTAAAAGAGGAAGAATTCTTTACTGTTTTCAACCCAGTCTCAAGTTAAACCACAATTAAAGAATTGGAAGACACTATAAATCATCCACCAAAGGAAACTTTAGAGCACTTTAAGGCAGAACCAATCTCGGGCCAATCTATCCTTGTGACTAGAACACAGCTCATCCACAGAATGCTAAGTTGCATGTTAACATCATGTAAAGTAGAAGTCAATACCTGTGGGTCTGCCAGGCGTCCGAGGTCAGGATACAGATAGAACTGTATGCCTCGAGAAGCCCCAGGCAGAGTGATTCCTCTTATTAGCAGAATCAGTAGCATCACATAAGGGAAAGTCGCAGTGAAATACACAACCTGGCAGGTCAGAGCAACATGGGATCAATAAATAAAATGGTATACAATCTGCAGTAAATTATACTGAAAGGTCATTCATTGCTATTCAATAATATTCAGTTAATGTCATTAAAAAACTGTGGGAAAACTGTGGAAACTAGATTTTCCCATTTATACATATATAGTTAGTAACACACAACTAGTTTTGCACTTTTAAACATAGCCTATTAATGCTAGAATGCAATGTTCTCTTTATTACTAAGACACCTTTATGGGTCTTCATCCTCCTTCCAATCATCTCTCACCTTGCCAGTGGACTTAACACCTTTCCATATGCAGAAATAGCAGAGGATCCAAGCCAAAAGCAGACAAAGGGCCATGTCCCAGTGCAGCTCCCCAATCTCATCGATCCCTGAGGAGATCCGCAGGACCCTTCTCCTGAAAACACAGAACACAGAGGAAAACAGGAAATTTAGGTGAGACAGGGACCATAGTTTGTAACTGCTAAAGATGGAAGTATAATTAGAGGTTTCATTGTGATAAATGACAGATGATGATGACAAATGGTTATTTGGTAAAGTGCTGGGACACCAGACGCTGACAGAAAAGTTTAATTTGTATTTGGTATAGAACAGTCTTCCATAAGATACTCCCTCATTTTGTGTCTAACCCCTCAGCCCAAAATCTCTCAGTGGTTTTCTGAGACCCTGTGACTATGAAGGCTCTTGTAGGATTTAGATCATTTCCAGACTCATTAAACCATTCAGTAACCCCTCTGCCATCCTGGAGGAGACCACTTCCTTCAGATAGAAATACCATACACATACAGAAAGATTTGCAGTGACCCTTCCCTCTAAAGCCCAGGTGTCAGACTTCAGTCTTTGCAGGTCACAGCACTGCATACTTCCTTATAAAACACACCTGATTCAGCTCATCAGGTATTTGTCAATGGCTTCGAACTATCTGCAGACATGTGGTGCAGAAGGAAACCAGTTTGAACTGCCTTCTCTATGGGGGCAAACAGGGGTAGGGGTCAAGCATTCAGGCCCATTCTTAGATGTAGACCACACATGCACTCGCCCACTTGTGGAGAACATGACTCATCGAATCATGACACAATTTTCTACATTTATGTAGACCGAGGTGTTTTTACAATACCAAGCTCTCAAATGTGTATTCTCCAATGTGTATCATTTTTAAAACAAATTCAAATACTTACTCCCAAAATTCAATGACTGGAGAGGTAGCGTTCTCCATATGACTTTGGTCAATGGAATCATTCCTTCGCTGGAATTCAATGCAAGCCTCTAAACAACATTAGGAAATATTAGTGTGGGTAAGACGCTATGTTGGGAGAAATACATTTGTGATGTCATGTATAAAAAAGCAAGGTATTCAGTCGAATAAAATGTGACGAATCACTATAAATCAACACACCCGTGTTCCAGGTGTTATTGCAGGTCGACCATGGCAAGGTTGAGGAGAAGGAGAAGGACAGGTAAAAGATCCCCCATGCCAGAACTATAATATAATAGACGTTCAGCAAGGCCACTATGACTTGGGTGGCGTATCCAACACCTATAGATAACAAGAGTAACAATAATATTATAAGAGGAAAAGATCTATGTGACAGTATGGAGCATTTTGCAGCACTTTCCCAACCTTCAAACAGTGGGCTGATCTTCCTCCAACAGGTTATTCCTCCCTCACTGGTGTACTGACCCAGTGCAGTCTCCAGAAAGAATACAGGAATTCCACAGGTGGCAAGAAAGATCAGGTAAGGAATGAAGAAGGCACCTGTAAAATAAATAAGGAAAAAAGAAGGAAAACAATCAATATTTCAATTATATTTTATTCTGAGAATGTTGTGCACCAGAACTCTGCTTTTAGGGACAATAGCTTAATTGGAGATTTAGCTTTACAGCTGATTCTGTCTAAACTCTATAACATGCCTGGCCTCAATATCCAGGAACCAGTGATTCATCAAACAACATCTGTGCCTCAATGAACCAGCTATGTCCTAAACACCCCAGCAAGCAGGTCAAGGGTTGAGTTTCACCGCACCTGCTGAACGCAAAACAACTCATGGATAAGACTTGCTAAGTCATATTATAGTACTCTTAAATGCTTGTCCTGGAGTAGCACTGCCCTAACACCCTAAGAAGGTCTTGTTGGTTGGTTTATTAACTGCATCAGGTGTCTTGAGGTAGAGGGAAACTCTAAAATGTGCAGCATTATTCCAGGACCAGGACACAAGAGAGTCACTCTTTAAGAGTTGAAAATGTTCTTCACAACCATTTAATCTCTCAAAATCAGATTGAAAGTGGGTTTTGTACAGCATTGTTGTAGAAGAAGCCTGTTAAGCAAACAAAAGAGCTCTTTTCTCTACTGTTACAGAGGAGCTACCAAGCATTTATTTTTATATTCTACAAACCCATGCAAAAAGCTTTTATACAGAGGGATAATAAATGTAGTTTACTGGCTCACGTGAAGCCGGGCAGTGAAATAAAATGACCACTAGAGTCTAAAAATGGAGCAGAACATTCTGTTGGGTAATTAACTTTAGCTGCTTTTCATCATTTAGTGCTCAATTACTGATGCTAAAGCTGTTAAAAAGCAATGGTCTGACATACTTCTTTACATTCCATTCTTTTAACACAGAGATGTTTATGCAACCTACACGGGTGTTAAACTGTGTGTCTGTTTTGAATTAGTTTTACAAGCAACATTAAAAGAGCAGAGACTCATTAATGAACAAGATTGTTTCAGAAAACAAGGCAGGTGGCCCAATGCACAATGTGGGTCTGTGTGTGTACAAGTGTGTAATTTAGCACTATATTATTATTATTATTATTATTATTACTACTATATATTATTTTACTAGTACTATACAACAACAACTACTACTACTACTACTACTAATAATAATAACAATAAAGTAAAGTAAATTAAAGTGGCCCCTTATAGTCACGCCTGAACACACCACATCACACCACACAGTGTATACAATATGAAATTCTTTCTCTGCATTTAACCCATTCACCAAGTGAAGCAAGGGGCTGCCACAAATGAGGGGCACATGGCAAGCTGTGTGTAGGGACAGTACAGTGCGCAGGGGTACCTCAGTGATGACACTAGTAGTGCTGGGATAATAATAATGTGTGATAAGGACAATAATGATGATGATTATGATGTTGATTAGGGTTGAAAAGGGGCATAAAAGTTCTATAATCATTCAATGGAAATGTACGCTCTATTTTTGGAAATATTGAAAGAGGGAATATTTCCATGGGAAATAATGGAAATACAGAGTGATTAATGGGAATTAACTGGACATTTTGGGTACGGTAATTTATACAAACTGTATCATAAATTAACAAATTAATTATAAGCATTTTGTTTCGTCATACAAAATGCGTCATACAGCTATTGAGTTGCTTATCTTGAGCCCTGGGGAAACTTTGGACACTTGGTTACATGCTACTGCATCTTTGTAGAATTCCTAACAGGTTTTTGCACAGTATATGCAAAGGTACACAGCCTTTTCTTCTACACTAGCTGGGGTGAAATATATCCACACGTCATTATAATTATCATTATTATTATTTTTATCACAATATAAGACTGAAATTATTGTATAGTAATAATAAATAAGTAATAATAAATATGAATACGGTAAAACATATCAAGACTTTTAACAAGTTACTTGTAAGTTGGCTGTGAAAATAGATGATGAACACAGGTTTGGTTCCTGAATTCTCAAGGCACTCCTTGAATGAGTTTGTTAAATTTCATGGACAGCTTCTGATTTATTTTAATGAAGGACTGATTAGCTGAAGCAAATATTTGGTGGTAACTATAAATACTGAGCTTCCTTGAGGAGAGGTCTGGAAATGGTATAGCTCACATGCATTCACAAATTGTTTGTGTATTCATTCTAGTGTTAGTGCTTTACTAAAGAAATGCTTATTACTCAGATAAATGGCTTTACATGTGATTTTCTCAGAAGATGCCTGGAGATAACTGTGTACACTCCAAAGTGGGTTAAATTCATATGTAAAATGTATCTCCAGCTGCTGCTGTTGTTCTGTCCTGTGATTCTGCACAAAACTGTCCAGCACAAACTAATAAAACCAGGTCATTAAAAACTAGTTTCCTGTACAGCAGCCCATGCCATGTTAACTAGAGAAAGAGAAGAAAGCCTTTAAGAAGACACATTTTAAAGAAACTTACTAAACAGCCGTTTGAGTTAAATGCATTTGAGGGGTACTGGAGTTTACCATTGTTCTTAAGCTGACGAACTCAAAAAGCTGTGAAGCAAGTTGCCTTTTAATTTAAGTTGAGCTGAATTTTCTTTTTTCTCATGCTTACCGCCTCCATTCTTATAACAGAGGTAAGGGAAGCGCCACACATTGCCCAGTCCGATGATTTCTCCAGCTACAGACAGAACAAACTCCAGCTTGTTGCTCCACTGGCCTCTGTCCTTCATCTTCTCCTCAGTGGTGGGCACGATGTCCAGTGACCGATTCACACCATTAGATGGTTCCATTTTACACCTGATGTCTTTATCTCCTGTAGAAATGCAAGAAAGATTTAAATAAAAACAATGAGGCACGCAACAAATGCAGGTATGTCTTTGCCTCCTGTGTGAAAGGCATGCAGTGAAACACTCTTTCCTTTTCTAAGTGATCTTGAACGCTCCTGTTTTGTGTCACATAAAGATACAGGAATTCTTTGAATTCTTTATCAGTATGTGACTCATAAAGCAGTCTTAGGCCACAGGCTCGGTGAAGATGCAGCAGGTCTGGCCAAATCTAAAAGGGCAGTTGGGAGCCTAGTGGTTAGGGAGTTGCTCCTGTGGTCAGAAGGCTGTGGGTTTGAATCCTAGGACTGCTAGTGTCACCACTGAGGTACCTTTGAGCAAGGTACCGTCCCCACACTGCTCCCCAGACGCTGCATCACTGGCCGCCCACTACTTCACTTGGTGAATGGGTTACATGCAGAAAAAAAATTCACACTGTTCACACTGTGTGCACTATGTGGCCGCTAAGGGGCCGCTTTACTTTAAACCTGATGGGTCTTTTGTATCCTGAGGTGACTGATTATCAAAGCTACTGGTCACTATGTCATATTGTTTGCAAGCCCATTTTTCTCCAAAATGGTTATGTTATAAAAGAAAACTTAAACGTTATTAACTTTTGATTTTAATGTACCATAAAATATCTTCAAGTTCAAATTTAAATCATTATTATTTGTTTATTTGTCATGATTTGCTCACAAAGTGTAAAGAGCAGCTGGTATTTTCAAATCTGTAAAAAAAAAAATGTATACAGTATACTCCTGTAATTTGTAGAATTCAGAAAGTCACGTGTTGAAGTAGAAGTGTTAAGCTGTTGCTACAGCCTTCATTACAGGTAACAAATGCAAAAATCAGTTCAAATCAGAAAAATAACTGAAGCAAGCATCCATTGCCTGTGAAAGTGTGTTTATGACATTGTGAAACAAACGTTTTCAAAGTTCAGAGGATAAAGACAAATACATGTAAGCCTCTCCTTAACATACTAACAGAGTTGTGTGTAGAAGTGAGTGAGAATATTCATCAAATCTAGTGATAATCAAATCTGGGTTGTGAGACTGCATACTTTTAAAAATGCAATAACATTAAATAAAACAAAGTATTCCTGCTTTTCATGCATTCTAGCCTTTTTACAGTTGAATGAGAGTCAAATACAGTCATAAAATTAGGAGTGTGACAGCTGTGCATGTTATAACATGCTTGTGGTTACATAACTTTGTAAACTGCAGAAATCTTTTGATTTAATTAGTAAGTAGTCATTGTTTATCTCATTTCAACTGCTACAATAATGCTAATTGATGCTAATTATGTTGGTGGTGCCAGAGGCACTTTGATTGGTTTGTGGGGCTACAGGTGGTCATATTTTCCACTCAAAACCTTCAAAATCTGAAACAAAACAGACAGAAAGTCACAGATATATACTTTTTCCTTCCTAAAACACAACGGGCATTTTGAGGGCCTGCAGGCCGAAGGGTTTGCTTCACTCATCGAAGTCTGATCTGTTACATAATGTAGAATTTTGTAAAAGCTTCACAAATGGTCAAAACCCTTCTCTCATTCATGAAAGCCTAAACAAAAAGCATTGCCATTCCAGTCTCTAATCACGACGCGATGTACATACACATCATGTCCATATCATTCAGCTGTGTTGCATGCACACTAACCATAGTACTGAATTACAACAGCATTGTGGGACGTGCTCCTGACCCAGCAATGGCGTTAGTGAAAGAGCTCTCTCTGTCCCACAAACAGAACGCTCTCTGACTGTGTTCACTCCTGTCAGCTCGCATTAACGGCCTGCTCTATGCCACTAGGGGCCCTACACGGCTCTGGCTTGGCCTTAGAAAAGAGAAAAAATGACTATAGAGATTAGATCAAACATATTAACCCTTTGGTGTTGATAGTTGGTACTTTTGAGAGTAGTTACCTATTTGAAAACGTAATGACATAAATTTGCACGGTGGATTACATTGCATTAAATGTATGCATTAAAGTTGCCTTCTATACTGAGAGGTTTGGGTTTGTACATCTGACTTTTCCCTGTTTGTATCAATGCCAAGAGGGATAGAAGCATGGCAAAAGTGTAAATGACAGCTTTTCTTTCTCCTTGTTCATATGTACCACGAGTGAGAAGCACGAACGGTCGCATTTTTAATAATTGCAAATTCCAAAGGTTAATGATCAAGATAGACGAGTCCTCAGGCAGGACATGTCCAGTGCTGCGGGGTGTGAGGGAAGAAAGACATTCCATCCCCCATTTCTCTCTCCCCAGGGGTGATAGAGACGACTGTTCCCTAAACATACTTGAGGTTTCAAATAACAAACGACGAGGGCATCCCGCAGTGCCAGAAGCCTTGAGAATGTTCTTTCTTGCTCTCTCTCTCCCTTGTGGAGCAGAAGGATTGGGGGGGGGGGGGGGGGGGGGGGGGTCCCCCCCCCCCCCCCTTTCCCCCCCCCACCCCCTCCCCAAAAAACCCGA
>JBBJLR010000133.1:13194975-13208654 GCA_037577145.1 Brachypetersius gabonensis
AGTCATTATTTGGGTAGCACACATATTCTGAATGCCTTCGGCAGAATTCAAATGAGCCATTTTAATCTAGATTAATTTCAAGATCACAGTGAGATTAATCTAGATTAAAAAATTTATCTATGCCCACCACTAATATATATACACCACTAATATATAATAAATCTTTAAGATAATTATAAAAAAAATACAAATATACAATACCATACAATAGTTACATTACTTTATCAAAATTATGAAATACTAAGTAATTACACTAGTATGTAATTATAATGTGGGATTTTTATGTGGGATAATTTTAATGCGGCCTTTTTAATGGGCTACATGAGGAAATGTAAAATAAATAAGCCTTTACGTATAATGTTCACATAAAAGGTTTATGTACACTGGACAATGGCAGGCTGAACTGACAGGTAGGATATGCTAAACAAGTATTTCTGAACTAAAGAGCCATGCTGTGCCCAAAACCCTCAGTGCTCACCTCACTGGTATTAGCTTTCCGTATTTCTGCATGCAGCACTGAACATGTTTACAGGTTTTCCAGCATTCCACAATTACATTACAGGAGATACTTTGTTCTTTAAGAATATTTATTGCTTTCACATTCCACTGAAAAAAGGCCATATACACTTGTTACAAAAAATGTTGTCTTTCCAAGATTTTTGTAAGCTCAAGTTGTTATTCTCTTCAGTACCATGGGTCAATGGCCAGCCATGCTCTCATGTGAAGAAGATGCCCTGTCTCCCCTTATTAAAATCACACAGCCTTAGCCACAACAAGCATGCTGAGTTTAACTCTGCATTACAGAAATCCTATTGAGTGATTTGTTAGCGCTTGTTCAGTGGCCCAAAAGAAACAGCAGGAGACCTCTTTCATAAAAGTGTTTCTTAAAAATAATAACAAGAAGAGCTTAGACTGACCCGGTCGTTGCATGAGGCAAGAATTTTTACTCCAGTGGTGAACACAAAACACATTTAAGGCTAAATGGTCAGATGAGGTTTTGCAATTCATTATATAGTAAGTCGCTTTGGATAAAAGAGTCTACCCAGAAAATGTAATGTAATGTATTGTGGGCCATTGTTTTAGAAGCTTATAGGCCAGTATTTCCTACAGATATTATCCAATATGAGAATAGATTTCCAAAAGAATCAGGACAGCCAAGTCAGAGCTCTACTCAGTAGAATGAGGCTGTTTGATGATGTCTAGGATCTGATACCCTAAACATCCCCAAAAAGCGCACCATACAGGACCTCACAGCTACACTTTCTCCTTTCTGCCCTCTTATCAGCGGCTCAGGATTCTCCGCATGTACAGCACATGGTCCAGGGTCAGCTTCTACCTCTGTTACTGTTATTAGACTGTTCAACACACATAATGTGCAATATTACTGCAAAATCATATACTGGCATATTGCATATATTTGATCTCCCCCATGCTCAGCAATCTGCCCTGTCACTTTAATTGTTTAGTACTAATTCTGCATATTGCTGTAGCATTCTCTGTATTGCAACCTTTACCCACTGCGACACTTGATTCTGCTACCAAACTGTCACATACACTATATGGACAAAGGCCACGCCTGTTTTTCAGGGGGCTGTGAAGCACAATCGTAATGTTTCAGCATAGCAAGCTATTTTGGACAACGCTATGCTTCCAACTATGTGGACTCAGTTTGGGGAAGAACCTCTTCTATTCCAGCACTATGTAGAGTGTGGAGAAGCATTTACCAAATCTTGATTCTCCTTCTCTCTGTTCAAAGTCTCCTTTAACTCCTTCTGCCTGTTCTAATTCTCTCTTCACACTGTCTCTTTGTTTAGTGTGTCCCTGTTCTTCTGGTTCTGATTCACCTTTTACTTGTTCACTCTGTTTGGATTTTTTCGCTTTTTCTTCCTTCTTCTGATTCTTTCTCTCTTTCTCTCTCCTCTGATTCTTTGACACCTTCTTTTGGCTCCCATGCTCTTTATCTAACTCCCTATACATGTTCCACGTTACTTTCAATATTGCTCCCTGTTCTACATCTCCTCTCACTCATGTGTCTTGCTGACTCTATTTGCTCTCTGCTTTTTGTCATGAGAAAGTCACCCCCTCGTAAAACCCCCCTCGACTTCCCCAATAACGCCCTTGTTACTGCCAAATCTGTCCAAAATGTGATGACAGAAAATCACTGATAACCTTGCGCTTTACAGTCAGGTAGCATCGCCCATCCATACAGAGGGAGTTCAGCAGCAGAAGAACTCGAAGGTATTGTAGTTAATAACCTAATGTTTCACTCATCTCCATGTGACAGAAGGGACCACTTTTCACCCTTGCCTAACAAAATGGCTCTGTTTGCTTCAGTTTCAGAATTTGGGCTAGCTTGAGCAAGACCCAGTTCTGTTAGTTTGGGACAGCTGGTTATGGCATTCGCCCTGCGATCAGAAAGTCGTGGGTTAGAATCCCAAGACTGCTAATGGCGTCTCTGAGGTGAGCTTGATGGTATCGTCACTACACACTGCTCCCCGGACGTTGTGTTTCTGGCTGCCCACTGCTTCACTTGGCTAATGGGTTAAATGCAAAGGAAGAATTTCATGCTGTTCACACTGTGTGCTGAGGTGTGTCCATGTATGACAGAATGGTCACTTCACACTTTACAAAATATCCTGTGCCACCCATGTCTTGCAGACTGAAAGGATGTGCTTAAATCACAGATTCGGGGAGTCACTGTGTGGGACGATCTTCTCTGAGAAGAACCAGAGATGAAGGTCCTGGGGACTGGGAGGGATATCATATGTGGCCATGATAAGAAGGCTCAGCCTAGCTTTAGGCATTCTCCACAAATCCGCCCACGTAAAAGACCTGTTGATCACAGCCTTCCAGGTTGTCCAGCTCCCTGCTGCTGTCGACTCTCAGCTCTGATCTACACATTTATCTTCACAACTTCAGAGATCACAAGGTCTTTCCGTATTTGTGGCTTTGAGCCACATCTTGGATACCATCCCCCATGCAAAACTGGCCTTCCCTGGCAGCAGCAAGCCAACAGTCTCCCAACGTTTCAGACAATTAATGGCCTGATCTACTGTCTGCATCTCGTTCAAACCGTATCCTGTGCATCTTGATGCCTAACACAGACAAGTCAGCTCAAACACAAACCTCAGCCTCTCCTGTCTGTTGCCTAAGCTAATGGATTTTAATGTAAGCTTCAGGATGTTTTTCCCAAACAGGGCCATGTTCAAAAGACATCAAGGAACATCAAGGCTCAGTCATTTACAAATGTTGCTGCTGGCTTTTGAGATGATGTCACACAACTTTAAGGGCCACATTGAACACTGGAATAAGAATCTTGTTCAGACCTTCAAAGAGCTGGAATGTGAAAGAGGCAGCCATCTTTCCAGCTGGTGCAACATAGTTGAGATCTCCTGGGTTGTGTAGCAGATATGGAAGTCGCTGAAGTAGTTTACTACTAGGCTAGAGATGGTATATGGAAGAAGTTAAGAGCGAAAATGACAAACTATTGGGGAACAGATCCATGGGCATTTGAAAGATTTAGCCAAATAATGTGGAGACCTGTGTTGCTGCTTTCTGTTGCTCCTAGATAATGGCTCCGCATGGCAAGGAAACCCTGGGATGCCTATTTTCTGACTGCTGTCAGTATATTTATTTGTCAGGCATCCAGCATTCTGCGAAAGACATCAACAGTGAAGTAGCTAGATCATTTTTATCACTGATTAAAGGCATGATGGTTGACACCATGTGTTTGTGCTGTTAGATAACTAATAGCTAAACCTACTTGCTTTTACTTGTTGGTAGAAATTTTTTACGTTACATTTATTATTTGAAACCTTATGATGAAACTGCGACAAAACTGCTTCAGGCTGCTTCTTATAGAAACCAATGTATTTAATTTCATCTGCTGTTACTTATTGTTGCTAAGACTAGTTTCGCTGTGTCCTTATCAACCTTGCAGCCTACAGGTGGTAAGTTTTCTGTACTTGTTTACACTTACCACCACACTTCCAGAAAGCCCTCATGGAAATTACTTGCTTGGTTTCACCTACTTTGCCACACTTTCTTCCAGTTAACACAGTAACCTTCTGTCACGCCCACTAACATTCTGAAACGACCACTACACTGTTCTGCAGAGACTCACGTCTCCCTTAGAGCGACGAACCTCTTAGTTAATAGTGGAGATTATGTACAATGTCACTGCATACATGTGGACCAGAGGGCAAAGGAGAACAGGATCAAACCAACTTTGTGGTCTTTTTTGTGTATGTACTTATTCAAATCCCCACCACAGTTATAAGGCAACTCAGTGCATACTATGACATTTTAGTCACAACAATATTTTAACACTTAACCAGCCTTGTTGTTAGTGCAGCGCATGATTTATAGCACCCTGGGATAATAATAATAATAATAATAATAATAATAATAATAATAATAATAATAATAATAATAATAATAATAGAATACTCCCAATACATTGGATTTTCCAAATGTTAGTGTTTTTAGATTTTTCAGATTTGTTTGATTAAAACGGACCCTTGTACATTTTCTCTGTTACCAATATTGTATTCATGTGAACCTAAGAAACAGGCTCAGAGCCCCATTTACTGTTTTAAAACAAGGCAGATTTAAAGTCATTATAAAATACTACATATAAACACGTCAGTTTTATTTATTATTTCGGCACCAAGTTTGCTCCATTTTGTAAAAGCAATAAGCCTCCTTGTGGGTTACAGGGACTCCTCCCCACTTCATAGGCTGCAAAAATACTAATGGACGGCCTGTGGCAACCGGTTGTCCCAGAATATCACAAAATAGAACAAACAAGGCATTCCTAAAATCAATGAGCATGAAGAGTTCAGAGAAGTGATAGCTATGTGGCTATTATCTGCTGAACATCTCCTAATGTATGTTGACTACCTAAAAAGTGACACATATGGCTTTTTACTTCTTTTGCTTCAATGTCAAATGTGTCATTGTGACATCAATTTCAATTTCAGCTTCAGCTCCAAGAGAGCAGAACAACACATCTAAATGCAACAGAAGTCAATTCCCACTCACTGTTAAGGACTCCCTTATTGCACAATAGCTCTCAGGCTTGGAGAGTCAACATGTGCTGCTTCCACAACACGTGTAGCCAAGTCTGTCATATATCTCTTCAAGCTGCGGCACGTGTTTAGTTTGCGGATGTCACAAAAGTTTTATCCCCTGTCCATTCAAATGGCCTTTCTGAGTAAGACCATACAGCTGCTCTGGGTCAACACGGCATTTACGTATCAAACTGACTGACACTGACTGAGGTTTCCTGGCTTACTCCAGTTTCAGTCTGCAGCTTCAATAACAAAAGTAAAGGGAGTAAAGCTGCCCCTTATAGTCACACCTGAACACACCACAGCACAGCCCACAGTGCGAAGAAAGTGAAATTTTTTCTCTGAATTTAATACATTCACCAAGTGAAGCAATGGCAGTCCTAAGATTCAAACCCACAACCTTCTAATCACAGGGTCAAGTCCCTAACCACTGGGGCACAAGCTGGTAGGGCCAGACAGCTGCACTGTAACAAAATAAAATATTCAGATATTACTGTATGGCGAGGTGCACGAGAAACCACAAAAAGATGGACAAGCTTCTATAATGCAGCATATACTGTAGTTAAGAATGTAAACACAGCAAATATTAGAGTATATTAGCCCTATAAAGCCTGCTATATCAATAAATAGTCAGAAAATTCCAATTTTCAAGAATTGAACTGTTTGTTGAATCATTTTGAGCGTTCAAAAAAAAAAAATTTAATACAACCTGGGAATATGTTTTTTTTTCTTGTATCACATTTGAAACACCAAGCGTTTCAGGTCTACATTTTGCATGTACATGCCAAGAACCTGTTCAATTTCTTTGGGTGTGGTGTTTATTGATGTTCCTAGTTTCTGTACACTGTACAAGATAGTTTGTTGTGCAATCTCCTGAATCATTTCATCAGTAACACACTGCTTGAAATACACTGCGCATCCATTCTGACCTTTCTATAGAGACATCATCAATATGTTTATCAAAATCAACATTTGGACTTTCAAAAGGCCCTTTTCTCCATCTGTACTCTTTCTTTTTTACTTTGCCCTTTGCTGACTGCTTTGTTGTGTGCTGTTTTGTTGTTACTGGTGTGTCTGTTTCATCTACAGGTTCATCTTCTTCATTACTACTATCTGACTCCAGTTTAGCAGCCACTCCCAGTGCATTCCTCATCACTACCTTCCTCATCTAACTCCCCAAACTGTTCTATGTCGCTTGAATTTCCATCAGTTATCATCTTTAGGATGTCTTCCACACTGTACTTTTTTGCCATCTAAATAATCAAATCATACAAACAATACATTGTTATATTTTTAATTATATTTTGCCTATTTACAACTGGCAAATATACAATTCTTCTCAAAATATGTGTTGAAAGAAATATTCAAGCTTAAATTAAATAATATATTTAGTGCAGTTTGAATTACTATATTATTAAAAAACAACAACTGATGCACTGACCCATGAAATATATTTATATACCCATAGTATCATATTTGATTCACACATTTTCACCATGGTTTTTCTGTAAAATATTTTATGAAAAATTAAGGTATTATGAGCTGTTTCACCCTAGTAAAGACTTATTTTGAAATATAATCAATTTTTTTTTCAATTCACTTATTGTAACTGTTCCAAAATTAGGGCATCTTATCATATGAAAACCATTCTAACCTCCACCCAGCATGACGCCGTCTTGGATTCTTGAAAAAAAAAGTGGGCTTTGTCACCTGTAGTGCATATATCATCCACCAGGGGGAGAAGACATGTATAGGATTGTATACAACTGGTTTTTGAGGAAAATGGTAATTCTGTCACTGAGGTGAAGGCCTTAGAAAAAGATGTATCTAATATAATACATATGGCGTTATAGGGTTAAGTAAATGCCACCTATGACATTAACAATATAAAATAGCTCAGTAAGAGATCCCAAGATTCTGTTTGTTCTGTGCCTCTTTATGCAGTCAGGTTTGTGATTTTACGTTCATGTCCAAAGGCCACTCATCTGTACATAATGAAGATAGTGCCCCCTAGTGTCCAGTTATATAGGAACAGCTCAGACGGTGCACCATAACCTTGAGACGGATTAATAATCATCATGGAAGGGGTACTCAGGATGGTCACTCCACCTGTCAGTAAGAGAAAATTGATTTCAGTATAGATATGTATCATCTTTGTTGAAAAGGCAGTGGCACTTTAAAACCATTTTTAACATATTTTAAATTAATTGAACTTGTGATGGTAAGATAACAGAACGGTAATCTGTGATTTACATTCGGTAATATATTTGATGTTTAACAAATTCAAGATTTTAAGGGAACCAGATTTCTTTTTTAGGTAAAACATTTTTGTTGGCTTAAAAGTCGTTTAAAAGTACCAAATCAAGGGTCCACATTAGAACTAGAGCGTACTCTTACCAGTGGATCTCTTCATTTGAACTGCCTCTGTTGTCTAAAAATAAATCAACTGTATTTCATTGTTAGGCTGGGACTGTGGATAACTGCAGTGAGGTCAGAGCTGTTACTCACATGAGGAGCTCCACAAAGCGAACATTTTTATTCAGTCCTTCAATGAGTCTCATTTCATCATCAGTGAGAGAAAAATCAAATATCTGCAGGGAGAAATAATAATAATAATAATATTGTAAGTCACAAATATGATGAATGTTTGTGCAACTGCTTGATTCAGCAGATGATGTTTTTAAAGCAAGTCTAGTATTTTTTTTTTAACCTGCTCACTTTTGCTACAAATAAAATCCAAACTTATTTAGGGTCATCCTTAATGGTAAAAAACGTTTGGGTTTGATGATTAAATTCAACATGAGTCAAAATCACAACATATGCTCCTTTCGTATTGTGATGTGTGTACATATATACAGTATATTATATATATTCCTCCTGTTGTCACCTCCTATAATTTCTTCATACTGCAGGTCCAGGTAACACTTTAGTTTGCTTTCATTAGCTCAAACTCACCTGGAAATTGTCTCTGATTTGTTGAGGGCTGAAGCTCTTAGGGATGACTACCACTCCTCTCTGAATGTTCAACCTTAGGGCTACTTGAGCTGGAGTCTTGCTGTATTTCTTTCCAATGGAGACTAAGACCTCATCTTCCAACAGTGTGGGACATTTCACATTAACCCTGAAAGAAAATGCTCAGATGACCCTTTCGAAGTCTAGAGTGAGTGTCAAATCACAGCATTCCCCGATGCAACAATACAGAATATCAATATTGAATTGCTTGTAGCTGCTATGACTGTATTTTCTTGAGGATTCTAAGCCATTTGTGTAGTATTTAAGCCTTTCTGCATTCACTTCTCAAAAGTGAAACTCGCTTGAACATGCTTTAGTTTCAAATATGGACCAGTTAGTACCAGGAAGCATCTCGAGAGGTTCCAAGGGGGCTGTAGCCGACGATCACAATCTCATTCTGCCGACAGAACTCCAGAAACTTGGGCTGTGTAAAGTAGGGATGGCACTCAACCTAAAGGATGAGAAATCGATTTTTAGCAAAATTTGTAAAGCTCTAAAAACTGCCACTGGCTTTAATGATTCAGAGCGCTCACGATAACTCTGTACACTCAGCTTTGTAGTTTTGGGTTTAGATACATTTAAATTATTTGTCAGACGCTTTTATCCAATGTGACTTCCATTCTCAACTACAGTGGACTGTCTCCCTGGAGCAACTTGACATTAAGGGTCTTGCTCAGTGGTAGTGTGCTGAAGATAAGATTCGAACACATGACCTCTTGGTCCAGAGGCAAGTATCCTAGCACTAGTTCACCACCACCCCATTCATTGTGGAGGCAAGGTTTCTTTCCTTTCTGACCAAATTACAAACCATTGAAAAAAAAACCCATCATTCACATTTAATCAGTCAACACAAAACCAATTCCTGAAGACATAATGGATCGCAACCTCATGGTCTTTAACTACATTTAACAAAATATTTCTTAGCTTGTAGACGATTTGGTCAAGTTTGGCAGAGAGTAAGTTTTTAAATCAGTTGTTTGTAAATCAGTGGTTATGTGAAACATATATCATATATCATATATATATATAATGTATGTATCATGTTTGCAAGTAATGGTAAGAGATGTATAGCATAGCTTACTTGGTTAGAAACAGGCCTGTGCTTGAGACCAGGCTTGTTCAAAATCAGCTCCAACTGCCTTCGATTGAAGTTTGGAAACCCCAAGAGACTTTGTCAGCCCTGCATCTTTACAAGACTCCATTGCCTATTTCACACAGTGTGACCCAGACGTGTCAGAGGAGTTCAAGTTTATTACAAAAAAAAAACTAGTACACAGTATAAAATTACTAGCTGGCAGCCAGCAGGCATGAAAATGATCTGGGAATATCCAGGGCAAACGAAAAAAAAACACAATGCAAGAAAGACTTAAAACATCTAAAGGGCCAGACTATGCATTTAACAAGATTACAATCAAGAAACAGGTGCCATCAATGAACAGCAACTGAAAAAAATCAATACTAGAGACACAGAGACCTCTAGTGAAGCTTTCGGAAAAAGCACCGCACAATCGCTCTTAGAGTTGATTCATTACTTGGTAAAAAATGAATTAAAATACCTCTTACCTCCCATGTTGAACACAGGTCCGTCTCATGGTAGATGTATTTCCCATTTTTATCTTTAGGGTAGAATTCAGCACCTGGCTAAAATCAAAACATCAGCCTGGAGAAAAGTGTACATTTTAAAATTCCATTTAGAAATGTTGTGTGGTTTAATGCACCACAACGGTCATCATTTTCCCAGCCTCTCTTTACTGTGACGTTACTGACATATGTAGATGATCTGAACTGCAATGTGTCTTGTTCAGAAAGCCGTTCAAACTGATATGACAAACTTTTAAGTGTTAAAATCTTCAGGCATATTGGAAAAAGTAGTCTTTTGAAAACGTATGTAAGAACACATTTGCTTTCCAAGAATCTGGAACAAAGGAACATTTAATTGCTTATCCTCATGCCTGTATGCTGCAGACTACTTTTGCCATTGATTAATTCATAAATCTATCTTTTAATCTATCCAGCCCTTCATTCATCCATCCATCCATTCACCCATCCATACATCTATCCCTAAATCCATCCATCCCTCATCAATCTATCCATCCCTCCATTTATCGATCCACCCATTCATCCATCTCTCCATACACCCACCCACCCTTCCATCTGTTAACTGTATAGGTCCTAGAACAAGTAGTACCTTAAAGGCAATGGGAAGCTCAATAATGTACAGATCAACATAATCCAGCTGTAAAGTCTTCAGTGTTCTCTCTAGTGCAGGTCTGACCAACTCAGGTGGGTGGAAGGTGTTCCACAGCTGGAATCCAGAACAGACAAACAGAAACAACAAAGACTCAATAAGGACTTACAAAGATGTCTAACACCATAAAATCCATTAATCCAGATAAAATATGACCCATCTATCATATTTGAGTCAATGTGAACATTTAAAATGTTGAATCATGTTTATTGGTTTAATATTCTAAAATACTGAATATACATGGTTATGGACCAAGTTTGGCTATAAACTCTGATATGAATACATTATATTTACATGTAATTTCATCACTGAACAAGGAAAGACCATAAGATTTCAGTCCATGGTACCTTTCCACAGTAAAAGACGTCTTCTCGTCTAACGGTTCCATCTGCAATCTTCTCTCGAATGGCCTGTCCAACCTCATGCTCATTAAAATAAACCAGTGCCCCATCAAAGTGTCTGTAGCCAACATCAATAGCTAGCTTTACAGAGTTTCGGGCAGTACCTTTAGGTGTCTATAAGAGAACAACTCATTGTAAATTCTGCACAGTAGGAGCTGATAATATGATGACATCTTACAGTATTTACATGTTACTGAAAATATTTTCACTATTTCTAAGGAATTTATTTTTAAGGAATTACATTGAAAAGACGACTGGCTTATAATGTGTCCCGAAAGGCATTCTTTCCCATCAGCCCTGATCACACTCTTATAGCATAGCCCTACTAAAATCTGTTTTAGCTCTAGCAATAGAACACATTCAGAATCTTACAGTGCGTGGATCCCCATAGGTCCCGAGTCCAATGATAGGAATTCTGTTGCCATCACTTAACGGGATACAGTGATTCTCAGCAGTCAGCATAAGGTCCATTTTTCTGGGATAGCATGCAAAAGGTTTGTAGCTTCAATTCTTATCATATTTATGTGTAATCTATTGAACACCTTTGGCCTCAGGCAAAGTTTGTTTTCTGAGAAACTACCTTACAACATGTAGTTGTGTCAATGTTTGAAGCCCCCTGAGGAACCTGAGGAATGGGTCCCTCACTGGGAAGAACCTTTTAAAGGTACAAAGAACATATCCACTGAAAGGTTCTTCAGAGAAGCAAATATGGTTCTTCCATGGAACAAACAGCTAATTCAGACTACAAGAGCATAATTATCACACCTCTTGTTCTAACAGGATAAGAGTTGTATAGATAACATAAAGGAAATGTAGACTTTGCAGTTATGATGACATATTGTAGCAATGAAAATGTAAGTTGACTACATGGTTGCGATGGTTTTGTCAAGGTAACTAGAGTCTTTCCAAACACAACTGTCACTTGACTAAAGAAAATGGTCAGTTATATTTTCCATAGATGATATAGTCCATGTCTGCCTATAGTGCATATAAAAACACCTGTATATTTACTAAATGGACAAAAGTATGGGGCACACCTGCTGGGGTTCAGACTAGGCCCCTTACTTCCACTGTTGGTGTAATCTTAATGCTTCAACATTTTCTCTTGTGGAAAGCCTTCCAAGGAGAGTGGAAGCTGTTATAGCTGCAAAGGGGGGTCCAACTCTATAATAAAGTCTATGTACTGTATATGAATGCATTATTTCAAACTCCCTGTTGGTGTAATGGTCAGGTCTCCCAATACTTTTTACCCAATTTAGTTTAACAAACCATTTGCCACATTTAATCATAACATTTAAAATGATCCATATCAACCCTATGAATTTTAAATGAATTGCAATGACAAAGTGTTGCATGTTTTATTTTCGATAACCAGAATCAAAGGTTACAGTAATAATTACCGCTTAATTCTAGGCTACATGACTGTCTGAAATTTGCAGACGAAGTGATATTTTCTTTTTCATAACATGTCTTTTCTCTTTCACATTTTGTACTGGAAATACTGTGCAAAATCTGGGCCTTCGACATAAACTTTGTTAAGGAGGACAGTCTTAGGATCAAAAACCTCTTCATCATGATAAGTTTTGTATTGTTCAGTTACTCTATGCTGCAACAGATACCTTTTAACAAATAAATAAATTTCCATTCCAATAATGCCTTTTTTCTTTTTCAGTGATCTATATATCTATAAATCTAAAAGATTTATGTTGCTCCAGCTCAAAGATATAAGTCAGATATCACAGCTCTCCTCCTTCTCATCTTCAGGTCTGGCTACAGAAAAGAGGTGTTCAGTTCCTATAGTTCCACACTGGGGTCCCCTGCTGGGCCTCAGCGGGGCCCGAGGTTTACAGGCTCCCACATGAAGCACATAGATCACCCCAGAAGTCTTGCCACAGGTGAACATGTGAGTGTGTAGAAGGAGCAGATGGAATTTATAGCAGACATTGACAGCAGATGGATCTGTCCCAAATGGAGCTGACAGCCAGCGAACCCAGAGCACAGCGAACCCTGCAGAGTGAGGATCTGTTAAAACCATACGTCAGACACATACCAAAACAAGGAGAAATCACACTGTAAATTGTGTGAAATTGTGAGCAGCTGGTCACATGTGCTGGCAGAGAGGAGTGTGTGCTGACGTCTGCTTTGTTAAGTTGTTTAGTCTAGGCTTCCTCCCATTTGTGCAGGCTCTCAGGGTTATTGGAGGAGTATCCTAGTGTTTTTGTCTGGGATCCGAAAGCTTTGGTTTGCGGCGGATAAGAAACAATACAGAACATTCTGGTGTTTGGATTAAAAATACAATTGAACACATGAATTGAATGGTGTCATGCTGATTCGAACAAGCTGTTTCAGACTAAAAATGACTAAACCACTGTCACATGTCTGTGCTACGTTTTGCACGAGACAAATCTGAAACATTGACAGCATTACAGTTCCAACACAGACCTACTCTTCTCTCCGCAGTGTTAATGCTATTTGGCACAGCCTATTACATTTATTATCTGTATAGATGTGCCTACAGCGTAGTGACTAATGCTTCTTGTTAAATACATGGAGAACTTCAGGAATACTGTCATCATCAGAGTTTTTGTTCTGAGAAAACAGCAATTTTAGTTTTATATCACGTGTAGAGTGTTGCCGTTGTTAAAGAGTTGGATTTTGATAAAACACAGTCTTGACAAACTTCTGAAAAAAATGTGTAAAACATAAATTCATTTCATCACTGCCTAAGAATGGCAATAAAGCTAAGAAGGTAAAAGTCCAACAAGACTTTTTCACAAAGTAGGTGACGTGATGATGAACAGTGAGAAGTGGTCAAGATGACATTGCAAGGATAATGATTATGTTTATGCATACTTCACACCTGGACATGCACACACACACACACACACACACACACACACACACACACACACACACACACACACACACACACATACACATACAGAT
>JBBJLR010000133.1:13214495-13231958 GCA_037577145.1 Brachypetersius gabonensis
ACACACACACATAGATACACACACACACACACACACACACACACACACACACACACACACACACACACACACACACAAACACATATACATACTAATCTATTACAACATTTTAAGGGAATGGCAGTGATGATCTTATTTATCCACCAGGCTGTCAGGATGCTGAACTCTGTCCATTACCTTCCCACTCTGGCTCCTGCCCCTGGACAGTAATATATTCACTGACTAACTCTGTTTTTTTGCACTATAGTCTTATAGTTTACATTTCATACTTTTTTGCTGCTTTTGATTTATATGCTGCTACTATTTGCAGTCTGTTGTTACCATTGCACAACTGTCTTATCTGCTATGATCATTTGCACTACGGTCTTATTTGTCGATCTTGTGTCTTGTTATTTGTCTGTTTATAGAATGTCTATTGTAAATTCAATTAAAAGCTTGTAATCTAGATTAAACTTTTCGAGTTTCTAAGTTCTAATTTTCTAGTTCTAGAAGGCACACCAGAGAGAGAGAAACGGCATTTCGATTCCCATGTGTGTCTTGCGTATAATATGTGAACTGATGATAAATCTCTTTGAAACTTGAAACTTATTAGGCAGCAGGTGAGCAGACTGTACACCTCTTAATGGCAGTGGTGGTCTCAGCAGGCTGATATCCTCTCCCACACTGCAAAAATTGTTCAGGAATGGTTTGAAGAACATGACAAACAGTTCTTGGTGTTGGCTTGGCTCCAAAATTCCCCACATCTCAATCTGATCGGGCATCTGTGGGATGTGCTGGTCAGATTTCTCAGATCCTTGGAGACTTCATCTTGAAACATACAGAATTTAAAGGATCTGCTGCTAAACTCTTAGTACAGGCGCCACAGCACCTCTTCAGAGCTCTTGTGGAGTTCATGCCGCAACAAGTCAGAGCTGTTTGGTGGTTATGGGAGGCCTACACAATATTAGGCAGTTGGTTTTGATGTTAAATCCCATTGCTATATATGCTTAACAGTCCATATGTTAGTCAAATAACAAAATTGCTCAAAAAATCAAAAGTTGTTTATTCGATTCATTTATCCATATGGAAACACAATTCGGTCTGCCTATCGAAATAGGAGGATGGATCAAACTGATTTACTGCTTAGACTTACTGCCTAAGATAGAAGAAAAGACAGCACTTAGATATATTATGAAGATCTTGCGTATTTGCCAGGTCTTCTGCTTTCAAAGAAGCATTTTCAAGGAAAGCCTAAATCAACAGCATGTCAGTGACCAGGTTCAAACTAAGCACACGGAAGGCAAGGCCAGGAGCTCCACTAGAGGAAGCTGAATTCCAGTGCCAGAGCTGATGACCATTCATTTCGGGTAGTACCTGGTTTAGCTTCACAGCCAAACAAAGATGGAGAGATGAAATAAGATGAGGAAAAAAATAGAAAGAACCAAAATGGAAATAAAGTGTGGCCTAATAGAACACCAGAACATTTACTTTCTAAACCACTCTCCTGGAGAGTCTTTTCGCTAGATTTTGAATACTTTTCTGCCACAGAGGTCAGACATTGATGTTGGGGAACAAGAAGGCTTAGTTGGCCACAAAGGTACTAGATGGAGTTGAGCTCAGAACTCTGTTTAAGCCAGTTTCCTTTGGGAATAGCGTCATGCTGTAAAACAATAGGCATTCCTCAAAATGATTTGGAAGCGTGCAATTCTCACTTTTTGGGGGGTATGCAACAATACTGCATAATCCATTTTTGCACCACTGACTAGAACAAAGTGGCCTAAAGCATAAAAACAGCCCCAGACCTTAATTACTCATTCACCAAACTTTTTAGTTGCCACTGGGCATACAGCAGGTAACATTCTCCTGACATCCACCAAACCCAGACTAGTCTGTAAGACTGCCCAATAGTTAAGTGTGACTGATCACTCCTGAAAAAATGCTTCCACTTCTTTAGAGTTCATTCCAGCTTGGCCTCATACATCGTGATCCTAGGCTTGTTTGCAGCTGCTCAGCTGCCGTAGTCAGGATGGAAACCCACTTCATGAAACTCCTGACAAACAGTTGGCAAATAGACAAATAGCTGGCCCCACCATTTGGGTAGGTAAACAGATTAGACTATGCATTGCAATGCTCTTCAGCTGGTGACTGTTCTGTAAAGTGATGCTTAAATCAATAATGTAATAATGTAATACTATGTGCCTACTTTTGCCACACGTTCCAGACTTGCTTATATCTGCCTCACAGGTTTGCAATGTGCTATAATTATGATCAAGTCCCTTTGGAATCACAATTCTTCTGGACTGAAACTCCACAGTAGCGGCACTGGACTCAAATAACAGCAAACTAAATGTGTATTTGGAGATAAACATTAGGGCTTCCAATAACTGGTTATAAACTGTCTGTATTGGTTTTGGCAGTGGGAAACACTTTGTTGTAACTTGTCAGAGCCTGAAACAGAGGACAATACTGGAAGTCCTCAAAAAGCCAGAGTACTGGAAGAAGGTCCAGATTGTACAATGCCCACAAAGAACAGAAAGAGTTTTGGAACATTTAAGACAGGTTTGAACTCTTTTAGATAAAAGAGATACAACAAAATTCTTTTCTTATCTCGCTCAAGGCATGTTTAGACAACTCATGTCGTTATTTAGATAATGCTGAGATGAGTATTTAGATGTATGAGATGCCTCAGGGATTTTGTCAAATGGCAGAGAGACTGACGTGTATACACTCATAAACAACACATTCAGGGGAAATTCTAGTGCCAGGCAACTTGATATATATCATGGTTTCAGAACCATGAACAATACTGGTTTCCTTAGCCTGGCTTACCTTCAGAAACGCTCGGCGAATGTTGAGATCAGTGATGTAAACCAGTGGTCGGCAGTGCTACTCCTGGAGCTCTGCCTTCCTGCAGGGCAAGACCGTAACTATGAAGTTAACTCTAGAGATCATTTGGTGATGAGTAGATGTAAACGTTTTGTCGACTTAGCCAGAAGGAAGTGGTAGGTGGGTGTAAAGAACATTTTTAGTGAGATTTAGTGGAGGTACATGGTAACTAGTCAGAGTATTGTATGGTGATATATCTAAAACAGTTGGGGGAGGAGTATATTTGAATATAGGGGGAATGACCCCCCCCCATTATATATTATAATGACAGCCTTGCTGTTGTATGTAGTTCCACCTATGGTCTGTTATATCTTCTGCAGCTAATTGCATTTCTTCAAAACACCTTGATTGACTGGATCAGGTACATTAGCTCCACTGAAAGGCTGCAAACTGGAAAGAACATGGACAGAGTTTCTAAAGAGACTCTGAGAAAGTTTTTGTTTTCTTCTCAAAATACATCTTCTTGTGAGGTCAAGACTGAGGTCATAAGTCATGGCTCCTAGTTGTTATCTGTAATTTCCAGAGAAAATACATAAACAAAACCACATTTGACCTCAGCAAGAACTTTGACCAAGTGCAGACGAAAAGCATGACTATGCAAATTCCTGTGTGTATAATAAGAGAGTTATGTTGTTTAACTGATTGTTTGGGAGGTAACACTTAGGCGGTGACCATTTTTAGATGTAATGCAAGATGATTAAAAAGGGAGTTGTCACCACCATTGTTTAGTAATTGTATTCAATTTATGCTTTCATTTATTTTTGCAGCTTCCTTTCCCACAAGTGGAGAGGATGAATAAAGATGATAAGTGTTGTTTATTTCAGGCTGTACTTCTGTCACAGACCATTTTATATCGCTAAGCATGTTTTTGTCTATTAATAAAAGTGAGACAAGTGTAATTACTACAGAATTATGAGTTTTTTTGTACCATAAGGCTGTAAAATAAACAGTACCGCAAAAAGTTGATTCACTGTTAAACTATCATAATTAAAATTATTAAGGCATTTGCATGGTCTAGTTCTTATTATGCTTTCTGCAATTAACAGACACTACAAAAAATGTAAATGTTGATGATAGTCTAGTTCCTTTGGTAGCTGTGACAGATTAAATAGTCTTATAAATAGGACAGGGCTAGCCAAGACTAGCCCTATAAACCTGAGGCAATACTCTGGGGCCCCTTCTAAGGCATCAGTGTGCAAGACCCTGCATGGAGTAATTCTAAATGGCCCACCACCGAGTAACACAATCATGACAGGACAGAGCTGCTGTGAGTTCAAAAGAAAGTAAGTGCCTCCTGGAAGATTACTGTCATTTAAGGTCCCCTCCATACTGGTAATTTCCTTTGCCTAGGAGCATAGAGATTGGCTCTCCTTACTTTTGGCTAAACTCTTAAAAGAGGAGGCACAAGGGAAGGAGGCAAGGAGAAAGAAGCAGTTAGGTAGTGATTGAGACAGCCACATGAATAAATTGGGCTGCTGTTTCCCATTGCTGTGCATCTTAAGGGGACCTTACATGGCAGTACTTGCCCTTAAACCAATCTCACCACACACCACTTCTAAGCAGAAGATGGCAATTACAGGAATACCACTATGAACTGCTCCACTGCTTAATCCATGCTTTATAATAATACATGTTCCTAACTTTCTGATGCAGGTTTTACTTACAAGTCAATTGCTTAACTGATTACAAAAGTGTAATTTAGCCACTGCAATCAAGCCATCAACTCCTCATGAACCTTCAACATTTCCCGAAAGCCTCCTCCTCTCTCTTGCATTCATCGAGCGTAAATCAATCACAGGAGCTACCAAAGTTTTAATAAACTTTCCAGTGAAGATACAGAGCAGAAAAGATCCAGTGGTGTTTCCTGAGGTGATGAAAGGAGTGTGACATGAAACGATAGATCCAGCAGTCCTGTTTACTTCTACACTCTGCATGCTCACTGACTCTGCACACTTTTCCAGAGGGGATTCTTCTTCGTCTTCTTCTCGGTAGGGACATGTGGCTTTGATTAGTGGCTCTCTTTACCTCTCTGGCTCTGCCCAGCAGCAGAGGCATGATTGAAACAGCAGAAAGCCTCATCTGGCACAGAAATGGTTATGTCTGGCAATTCTTTTTTCTTGCTAATTTCAGCCAATTAGATTGGGGTGTGAGGAAGGAGGAGGCTTCGGAGGAGGGAGCTGGGTGGGGGGCTTGTCTATAGAGTCTTTGGCAAACTTTGTCTCTATGCTCAGGTGGAACTGCATGATTCATGCCTTTTTATAGTTGCTTTCTCCTCTGACTGGTGAAAGTGCTCTCAGAAGCAGAGCACCACAAGCCCTCTCTCTCAGACACCCCCCCCCCCCCCACACCCCCCCAATCAAAATGCTTAGTCAAACGGAGAGGAGGTCTAAAACCCTTTTCCAACACGTCTGGGGAGAAAAAAAGCATTTGTTTTGCCATTTGGTTCAACGAAACCAGGAGCTCACCGCAGAGACGCCTGGAAGGCTCCTATAAAATCAATGTTTCCCAAGTGCCCAGTTACAGTTCCCAAGTGCTCGTAAACAGCAGAGATCTGCAGACTTCACCTACATCTGCTTTAAAGAAACGTGTTAGGCAGCAGGTCACTCCATATCAAACTACAGAAAATCTCCAAGTACAAAACCGACCACTGAAAGCTCCGGATCAGTTCCATCTGCTCCAAACTCCACACGTAAAGAAATCAGTAATACCAGCAGTATTTCAGAGTAGTATTGCACTGTCCAGCTCACAGCCTGGTCAGTGACTTGGAGCGAGCTGGAGTCTGAATGGATGGGACAGGACAGGATTGTGGGGTCTGTGCTGCTCGTGCTGCCCGCCCCCCTCCGCGCGCTCTGCCCCAACACGCTTAGCCGCGCTAATTGGCCGGGCAGTGTGTGAAACGGGGCTCTAGTAGCGCCTCTCATCCTCCCGCTCCACCTCATCTCCGAAACTCTCTCTCTCTCTCTCTCTCTCTCTCTCTCTCTCTCTCTCTCTCTCTCTCTCTCATCTTGAACCCGTTCCATCACAGCGTCCGTGCACGTCCTGAACTAAACGGCACCATGGGTCCAGCGCTGCTCATCCTCTGCTCTCTGTACGGGCTCCTGTACAGCCAAGGTGAGAGACCCCTCCACAGCAGACCATCACGGCTCCTTAAAGCCAGGTCTTATTTAAAAGCCTCAGTGCACGTTTGGAGTCGTTTTAAACAACTTCTGGATGTTTGTTGCATGCCTGATTGTGGCCGAGTTTCTATAGATAAACAGCCAGAGACTAAACCTGGTGTTATTTTGGTATAAACTGTAGTTAGTTTGGTATTTTGATACATTAATCTCTGGGAAGTACTGATCAGTTGACCTAATTAATTATTGCTAAGTGATGACTTTGGACTTACAGCCAGAGACTATAATGTTGGTTTTGGCCACGTTTGTATGTTTAACTCAGTGATGTTTGCTGAACTGTGATTGGACCAGTTTTTGTGTTTTATATGTATTGATATTATAATGTGACACTTAAAAAGAAATATTCCTCCTAAGGGATAAGGTGAACAAGTCCAATAAACAAATACATTTAAGAGTAATCTACCAGAAACATGGATCTAATAAATGGAAAATATTATTGACACAAATGAGTGGTGGGTAGGGGGAGGAGCAGTCCTCTTTAATTGTAAGCTGTTTTGTGTTTACTGTAAACTGATTTGAAAATTTCTTTTTTTTTTCTTATTTCTTTTTGGTGATGGCTTGCTCACAAATAGAGAAGCCTTCATAGATGTCCTCAGGTGACATATTTCAAAATAAGGGGTCAGTTCTGTGAGCTCCTAGGCTGGAAGGAGCTCTTGTTTGCTCTGGAGTTATCAGAAGCAGTCAATGACAAAGATTTGAACCTTTATACACTTTCAGCCTTTCAGTAGCCATCAGGTTTACCAATTTCAAACGATTCACCGATAGACATTTTATCATCAAGAGTGATGCTCTAAATTTAGAAGCTGCTCTTTAATAGCGGTTCTTTAAACATCATAGAAACTGTAGTGCAATTTTGATATAAATAAATAAGTTATTCATCAAAAAATAATTATAATTTTGATATCTTGTTATTTGAGAAGCAAGCCCTATATTTTGGTAGTCTGGCTGACTAATGTGCCGACTCTAAGTTGCCAGTTGCCAGTACTTGCGTGTCAGGCATATTATGACTTCTGCAGGTAAAGAATACCTTTTATGTGCTCTCTGTCTAGCTGTGAAAGGGTAAAATATAAACATACTGAAGAGGCTGGCTCTCTGAATCTGGTTTGTCCTCCTTTCTCTGTAGATTTGGAGGTTGCTGCACAGCACTGACCTGCTGTGGTGTTGGTGCTTAGTGAGAGGTTAAAGCAGAGCCAGACTCATTAAGCTTGGTTTATGTTTTTGGGCTCGGTCCTCAGTTCTCCCCTAGACACCAACGTGTTCCAAGATGGCAATCAGGCTTTAGGAGGGGGAGACAAAGCGTTGGGGAGGGGTGACCTGGGAGAGCTATTGGGCCTGGGTGAAGTGTCTGGACTGATTAAAGCAGGCCTTGTTGTATAATTGCACATGGCTGTGGATTGTCACAGCAGGGAAGTGGGAACAGGGTTTGACAGGTTGAAGGTAGGTTTTGAAAAATGAGGGGGTGTTTAACTTTATCAGTTAAGTGGGAAAAGTAGTCCCAAGCTTTTCTGTTCAGCATCAGTCAGGAAGGGTTTTTTTTCTACCTTTTTGTCATTCTGGTTTTCTGCCTATCGTTTGTCACTCTGCATCTCACATTCTCATAATCTCTTTTCCCTCTCTCTCTCTCTCTCTCTTTCTTTTTTTATGGCTCCTCATGGCAGCTTTAGGACGACCACACGGTCTCTCTGGGCCTCAGGATGTCCTGTCAGGTTTCAGAAGCCTGATGAGGGATGTCTTATTAACCATGTTGGAAGGGGCATCTGTTTATATATTACTGGACTTTATAAATGATAAACATCATTTGCAGATAACGTGTAGCACTTCGGTGTAAAATGTCACATTTACATTATCTGCAGTGTGGTTGATAGATTTTTCTTCTAGTATTTTTTCTAATGGGACAGAAAAGAAGAGTTATTGGGTGTCCTGGCACTTGCTGTTGAAACTGTAGTCTATTACTGACCATCTTTGGAGTTCTTTAGTGGTTTACATGGTAGATGTTATAAATTTTCCTTGAGTTTCCATTGAGTTTCAGTTTCTGTTTTAAGATAAAATTCAGCTTAAAAGCACTTTAATCCCTTTAACTGCCCGCCTTGTCAGTGTCTCATATATATCATCTGTCTAGTAAACAAAAATCTTCTGGCCCTGGTCTTCATTTAAAAGAATTAGTACGCATAAAACCAGCTTGGCAGTTTGCTCCATGCAAGAGCCTGAAGAAATGAAGGCCAAAGACTCGACTGCCAAAGGTATTTTATGTTTGGCAGATCTAGTGAATTTGATCAAATTAAGACGACCAGTGATTGTTTAGAGATCTTGTGCATTTTCTATGCTCTAATTTAGTGGGACAGACATACAATGCAGCCTCTTTTACTGTCTATATCTCCAGCAGCTTCTAATACTAATATATAGATGCTACTAACACTAATACAGTAAAAAAATATAATAATGAAGCACATCATCAATATCCACACATAAATACTGATATCCACGTAGCAGCTCAGAAAAGGGATAGTCTCTTGGGAAAGACCCAGCAAACTGCCTGATGGTGATCTTGGTCTGATGAATCACTTTGGAAATCTACAGATATGCAATTCTTACTAAATTTGCATGAAGGGTACAAGCCAGTAATGAACCATTAACTTCAATGATTCACTCACAACACCCTCTGCTTCATGTAAAGGCAACTTTCCTTCTACTGTTATAATAAAAAATGAACAAAATAATTTTATTTGATTAAATCAAATAAAAATGAACTCAGAGTTGCATTAGATGCAAATGGCTGCTGTGTTTTGATGTGGCCGGCTTCCTCCCAGCTGTTCAAAGTAAAACGCCCTGCTTGCATAAATAATACCGTTTTCTCTAACTAATTTGACTTATGTCATATTTCATGGTGAGAGGGGCCACAGACCTTTAACCATCTGGGTCTATAGTTTTTTTGCTGAAGTGAAGAACTCTTGATGTGTCACAGAGAGCAAAAAAAGTATTTGTTTCATGCCTTCGCACAAGTGTGGACCTCTGGACAATCAGATTTCACTACATTCACTTCCAGAAGCCTCTCTCTGCTCAGACGTCATTGCGTGAGTCATGATGATAACCACAGACTCTGTTTTTCTCATTTCTTACAGTAGATAGGGCATAACATTCTAATCACTTATCCAGGTGGTCCTATTCGATATTACCCTTCATTTTCCATGTATAATCGTAGTGGTAGTAGTAAATAATAATAATAAAAATAATAATAATAATGATAATATTATAAACTCTTGTATGCTAAGTCTTTATACAGCACTGATGTCGAATATTGATATAGTCTATTCCAGTTAATATAAATATACATGGAATGTGAATGAATGTTAGCTCTAGAGCCCAGAGAACACAGACAAACATCAGTTACCCTAAACCTCAGGTGTTTGTTGGGGGATTTTTGGGACTTTTCACCTTATTACACCGGTTCATGTTGTTTCTTATTCTGGAACAGTACTGAGCCAGCTACCAAAAGGGTTGAGGTTGGCTGTGGAATGCCAGGTCAGTGTGCAGTAGACTTCAAATAGTTAATGGAATGACTTGTTTTGTGTCAATATTCATTCATACTTTTCTTTAATTGGGATTTTACAAAGCAACCTTCCAAAAGTAGAGTGAAAGGTGAACATTTGCTACATTTGCTAGATAAATATTTGTTCTTTGGTTATCTTTTAAGCGAAAGTGTTGGACTTAGTCTAGTGTTTCGTATGAATGCCCTCTTACCAGAGAAACAGACATTGCTTCCTGTGATATGGCTTAGATCTGTCATCCTGGGCAAGTCATGGCAAATGCAATCCTGTACCTGGATGTTTGATCTCCTGTGAATCAGTGGTCTTAAGCAAAGAGTTCAAACTTTTATTGCCACCCTCTGCAACTGTGTTTTTCCTACAGAGACCACAGATCCAGTCACACTGGAAGATTGCTGTAAAGATGGCAAAGAGAAAGGCATGGACTCCCAGGACTGCACAAGAATCCCTCTTATTTCAGCATCAACCACCTGCAGGTTAGAATGAACTGTCTTTAGTCTTTTCAGCTCCATCTCTGTCATGTTTTTATTATGTGATCCCAGCCGTGCTATGTGTCACTCATGGCCAGGAGAGTATAACTGGTAGAATAACAGAATCCTACTCTTCTCGAGCCAGAAGAGTGTCTGTTTGGTCGCATGACAGAGTGAGCCACTTATTTGCACTGTCCTGCACTGTTTGCGCAGAAGGGTTTGGCAATGTGCTGTGACTGGCAGTTTAAACGATTCATTTAAGGAGACAGTGCTAGGCTTACGGTCACTACAGTTACTGTGACTGGACCATAGCTGATTCTGGCTATAAATTAAATGATATTTAGAGAGGAACTTGAAGGGATTACTTAATTTAATACCATTTGTGAAACTGACTTGGACAGGCATTGATATGCATAAAGGCAGACTTTGGCGGTTGTGTTAGATTCTTTGGGAAGGCTACCACTGGCCTGAGAGGCACTGGCAATAACAATAACAGTAGCGTAACAGTAGGAGGTGCGCTGCCCCAGAGCCAGTGCCATTCAAAACCGCTTGGGTTACTCTGTGCATTTTGTTTGGCAAGCCAGAAGATCCAGAATTTGTTCAAATTAGAGAGTGCGCAACGGCAGAGATGGTTTAGTATTTGGGGGGGAGGGATTGGTGGGGAGATGGGGAGCTTAGGCAAGGGGGTATTTCCAAATCCAGGAAATACCACTGAGGTGAAACTATAGTCAGATGGAGTAGAGAAGGGGAGGAATAACAGGAAATCTGCGGATTATTTCAGACACTGAAAGAAAAAAAAAGAAACACCCATGAAACGAGAGAGAAAAGAGAGCGGCTGTGCCCTTAAAAGGCACTGCAGTGGTGGATGACGGGAGAAGATTGCAGAGTAAAATAGAGATGTTTCCTGTAAGGGGAATGACTTAAGGGGGAGAGAGTGACTCTCTCTCTCTCTCTTTCTCTCTCTCTCTCTGTGCACCTACAGTTTGTGTGTCTTACTGTAAAAGCTGCCTTGTGCAACCATCCAAAAGCTGTAGCTGTCCACTATAGCCTAATCAAGAGTATCAGTAATGTGGCTCACGGTGTGGTCCTGGGGTTCTGGTGGTCCCAGGAGGGGAGTGATGAAGTGAAGAGCAAGTTAGTAAGAAAATAAACACGGGGGTCTTGTGCAAGCCAAATGGCAATGACTAGACTTCTAATTTCCAAAAGTCTACTGATGAATGGGAAACATGTGAGGCCTTATTTCGATGTTTACTCTTTATTTTAATGTTCCCTGCTTCACTCAGCCTATTTATAACAAAGCGGCCAAAAAGTAAACTGAGTTTGTCTTAAAATGGTAATTTGATGAAGTTTACAAATCATTTTCTAACATTGTTATACACAATCCTGCATGGTCCCACTATTATGTTAGGGGTAATGCCTTTGTATTTTCAGTATCATCTTCTCATTTTCATCTTTCTGGGTTCTTTCTATCAGGATAGCACAGGAACAGTGCTGTGCTGCAGTACTGGAGGACAGTAGTTGTACTAAAGGTATCAATATGGCTAAAGACCTGGGCACCTGTGATGCCCTTCTGTCTGGAAGCACATGTGAGACAAAAACTGCAAAGGTACTGTATGTACAGTGTCTGTATGTGTTATTCTCTTTTCACATATTCGTTTTGGATAAACTGATGCAAATTGTTTACAGCCATATTTGAGCGTTTTAGTGTTACTTTAGTGACATGTGATTTTAATTCACTAAAAATCAGCAACATATATCCATAGTTTTACAATCTGAATTTCTGTAATTGCCTGAACACAGAGCTCATTTCACTTAACCTCATGGTAACATCATGAGAGAGAGAGAGAGAGAGAGAGAAACTGACAGAGAGAGAGGGGGGGGGGGCATAAAGAGACCATCATAGTGAGAGAGAGAGAAAGAGAGAGAGAAAGAGACATAAAGAGACTGGCAGAGAGAGAGAGAAACATAAAGAGACCAACGGAGGGAGAGAGAGAGAGAGAGAAAGAGAGAGAGAGAAAGAGACATAAAGAGACTGGCAGAGAGAGAGAGAAACATAAAGAGACCAACGGAGGGAGAGGGAGAGAGAGAAAGAGAGAGAGAGAGGCATAAAGAGGCTGACAGACACTACGAAACACAATGTACTTAAAATGTGCCTAACCCTGCCTTAATTTACCCTTGAAAATACACCTATTCATTGTGAACCGATACCTTACTAGAGCGAGAGAGAGAGAAAACCCTTTACATGTTTTATAGTTAAGTGGGCCAAACTTGTCACACATAAAGGAAATGCACCATGCTGCTATTGGATTATTTCCACAATTATAATGCCATCCTCAAACTCATGACAGATTTGTTATAAAACAAAAGTCTACACACGCCTGAGTGCATTTAAATGCTCAGCAGGTTTTTGTATCATTGAGCATTCATAGTAAGTGACAGCAACTGTGAAAGTCCAATAAACTCCTGTCAGGAGTAATAACTGAGACCATTAAAATGATACACAGTAAACATTAAGCAATTACTCAATTGCTTAAAGTGTAGTGCTCTAGTAATGGAAGTGAGGTGTTTTTCTCTGCAACAGGCGCATGTGGTTAGAGGTATAGGCTAATATTTTATTACTTAGGTCATGGTGTTTGTTTTTTATAGCTCTTTTGTCTGCATAGTGATTGTTGATCAAAAAATCTAATTCTTAATAGTTGATAACCTGAGACCTGAGCACCTTTAGTTTTGCTTTGGGGCGGTGCAGTTAATGCAAATAATGCGTTGTTAAGTAATCCCAGAGAAGTTTGCTCATGTGGTTTCGGAAGCTGTATAGACACTATCTGTATGTAACAAAGGGTGAAGAATGGACTCCAAGTTTAATAAAGTAAGAAGTACTCAAAGGTACAAACAGACATGGGTCAAGATAAAGCAAACCACAGTGACAAATTTTCATTCCAACACCATAGAAGCTGGGCAGAACATGTAATCCACAAAGGTCAAAACCAAGTCAAAAAACAGAATCAGGACTATAAAAGGCAAAGCTAAAGGCATAAATTATAACAGGTAATAACAAAGACTCCAGACAGATTAAGGCAAGGGATGGTGGTGGCCTAGTGGTATTGGTGGTAGCATACTTGCCTCGGGACCAAGAGGTCATGGGTTTGAATCCTACCTTCAGCACCACCACTGGGTCCCTGAGCAAGACCCTTAAGCCCGAGTTGCTCCAGGGAGACTGTCCCCTGTAGTTAAGGAATGGAAGTCGCTTTGGATAAAAGCGTCTGATAAATGCTGTAAATGTAAATGAATACATACTCAATACATTGTCTAAGGGAATGCTTTGCAAAGACACTGCTTAAAGCCAGTACTTAAATAGTGCCACACTTAAACCTTGCTCACTAGTTCAAACAGTGGTGAGGAGGGTGAACACTATAATAACTGAAAAAAGTTAATTGTATGGTAAAAACGAGTCAGCATTTTTGGCACTACTTTGTAAAATGCACAGCGATATCACACAGTGAAATGTCACTAGTCTTCAAACCCTATCTTCCGATCACAAATGAAGGGAAATAGGATGGCGAATCATGTGTAACCCCTAAATTGCAGGCTTATTCATCCTCTCAACAACTGTTATTAATGAACTTCTAAAAAAGATGGAACCAGCTATAGAACTAATATAAATAATAAGTGATGTAATGCTGAGGGAGAAGGGCCAGTGTGGACCTAAATACAGGCTTAATCATATTTAGTAATTCAATGGAGTTAAAGCTTCTGGCTATTCTTAAAAACTGTTGTGTGAAATCAGCTTTACACCATTTTCCAGTAATAGTAGATGTAGAAAGCAAGAGCTGTTTGGAGCCAAAATTAAGTCAGAGCTGTGAGGCTGACATTGTCATAAAAACTGTTTCTACACCTGAGGTGGTTTGTGAAAACAGACCTTGTTGTCTGAAATGTCTTCCTTGAGCATTATTTTTTTTAGCAAATGCAGCCTCATAGCTCCAGTGCAAATCTGAAGAAGCAAACATTAAACTCTTAACATGTCTTTGATTACCTCTAGCACACTCTGGCATAGGCAGGAAACAGAGTCAATTACATTTTTCAGTAAACCATGTATTTAAGAGCTCTTTCAAGTCTAGAGTCTTTTAATGAGTCATATATTTGCTTCCATTGTGTGTAAAGTGAAAATTTGTCGTACGAGAACAGCACGAAATTCTTTCTCTACATGTAACCCATTTACCAAAGTGAAGCAGTGGGCAGCCAGTTACACGGCACCCGGGTAGCAGCGTGTGGTGACGGCACCTTGCTCAAGAGTACCTCAGTGTCGCACTAGCAGTCCTGGGATTCAAATCCTCAATCTTCTGATCACAGAGGCAACTCTCTAACCACTAGGCCCTCAATGGTGTTATCTCTGAGCTCATTGCATCACATTACTCACAAGAAAACATTCTTGACAATCTCTCATTACTGTTATATTGAGGCTGGGTGCAAAAGCCTATGTGATGTTATCAGCAAGTCTGGCATCCTCCTCTCATTAGAGTTTTCTTTAATTATCTTGCTTTTTTTGGACACCACAAGAAAGCAGTCACTTTCTGGTTGCTTTCAAGAGCGCTGATTAGATGTTACAGTATCTCTTTGGTGTCAAAAATAAAAGAAACACACATTTATTTAGTTCATCTGTTTATTCAGCCTGCTCCTTTTGGCCGGCAGCACCCCCCACCCGCCACCCCCCACATTTCACGGCCTCATGCATTGGTGTGGTTTGTGTGGTGGCTAAGACTCCCACGGGAGCTGGCAAGAAAAGAACAAAATACAATTTAGCAAACAGGCTGGGTTCTGAAATGCTTTACAGACTGGCAGGAATAAAACAACATTCAGAGGAATCTGTCAATTACTGACAAAAACTGAACTGTTCTATTAAAATAATTTACATGTACAAATTGTTTGGCAGCTACTATAGAACTAACATGAAAAGTCATGAAAGTGAGGAACTGAGTAGTGTGACCACATCTGAATGTTTTAGACTGAACCTCCTCTGTCTGTTTGCTGTACAGGTGTGTTGTGAGTGTTGTTTACTGGGCAGGGCAGCAGAGGAGGAGGGCCTGTCCTGTGACTTCAGCCTCTCCGTCAGTTATCAGTGTGGCCTGGTGTCCCGAGCCTGCTGCGTGGACAAATTGCCAGAGAGCGATGGCAACTCCACACAAGGTATGTGCAAATGGCACAATACCTAGACGCAACTGCTGTTCGGTACCAAAACTGGAAACAGGCAGAGATTGACACTAAGTGTTTGAATTTAAACGGAAGAAAAATATTTCTCTGTCACCCTGAAACACTATTTTTGCTTCATTTTAATCTGTGAATTTATTTGTGTTAAACAAAACCAGCTATAGTACTTGTTGCCATATGCTGTAAATTCAGTTTCAGGTTAAATGGGAAAATAATTTGAAAAGTGTAAAGAGAACACGTAATAGATCTAATGGATGCATCATATGGATATGGAATATATCTCAGTCACTCTTAGCTATACATTTTCAGCACACAGCTATGTTTTATTACATACATATCTCATAATATCAGATCCTCTCGTCATAAAACCACTGCAGCTTGGATTGCACTGCAGACAGAGAGATACAGTAGTCAGTACTTATAGGTGAAAGGTGTACTTATCAGTACTCCTGATTCAAGTTGTCTAAGCAGGAAAAGCGGTAAGATGCAGTAAATGGACTCTTGGTGGACAGCACAGTTCCAGAGAAAGTTACTCCTTTAAAAGAACTCTTCTGCCCTCTAGTGGTCTCATGACAACATGCTCAGTGCTTGAAGAAGAGGGTAAAAAAGTTTTGAACCAGAACACCCGCACTCTGCATTTCACAGTCTCACCTCAGCACATGGAATTCATTCTTTCAGTGTATCAAGTTTATGTGTTTATTTGTGTCATTTCAGCTGTCCTTGTGTCATCACACCTTACTGATGCAGTGCTGTTTGACCCAAGTGACCAGTGCAAAGGTGAGTGCTAAATTACCCTCCAAACGCATATGATTCATCACTCTTTCAAAAGAGATCTGTGTGGAAATGCACTTCTTGTGTGTGTGTGTGTGTGCGTGCAGTTGGACCTGGAAACTGTGCTCAGCGTTGTGTAGGAAATAGTACCTGTGGCTGCTTTGTTGGGTACAAGCTCAAACCAGATAAAAAAAATTGTGAAGGTGAGACCAATAAAACCTTATCAAACTTCCATCATTACGTTCAAACACTGCAAGCATTAAGTATTGTATACATATCCTTCAGTATGTTGTACTGTTTATATTGCACAGTGTATTGTGCATTATATTATATTGTAAAGTATGTTTCTAAATCTTGTTCCGTTTTCATTCTCTCTGTAGACATTAATGAGTGTCTGCTAGGCTCTCATCACTGTCGTCCCGGTGAGCGCTGCATTAACACTCTGGGGTCGTTCCGCTGCCAGAGGGAGGTCAGCTGTGGCACAGGCTATGAACTCACTGACAGCAACAGCTGCAAAGGTCCCACACACCATTACCCATTTCACCACATCGCATAATTGAGCGTTGGGATTTGCAAATGATTAAAAAAAAAGTGTTACCTTAGTTACTGAAAATATTAGCTTTATATTCAAATAACCCACATTTTGGTTCTTCACTCTCATAAATAACTCCCAGTGAACAATTCGGAATAATAAATAACACGTATATCACTCTTATAGTTAGTAAGAACACAAAAGCATCCCAATTTTCTGATTATTTGGGGTGAATCAAATCTACAAATAATATAAAAATAGACAAATAGTATAAAGGCTTAAATAATGATATATTAAACCATGCCAAGTTATTTGAACTGTCTTCCTTCAGTTATTTCCACAGAATGTCTTAGCTTGGCCTTTAAAAAGGAAGTCAGAAATGTCTTTTAAATGACATGAATTTGTTTGGGTTTTTTTTTTAAGATATTGATGAGTGTGAGACAGGAACTCATAACTGTCCTGAGGAGTTTGAGTGCCAGAACACACCGGGCTCTTTCCGCTGTCGGCCCAAAGCGCAGTGCCGTGCAGGATTTATACAGGACGCTCTGGGCAGCTGCATCGGTGAGGCTTATTTAATATTTACAAATGTGTTAGTAGTGGGTTGAAAGTCCACATTCAACAATGAAACTGTGATTGAACATTGGCAAGAGATAAAAGCAAAAGATAATCTTACAACCCAGGACTGGCTCGCAGTTGTAGTTTGTAAATAAGTGAATGAATTAGTAGAAAAAGGTAGTATTGGAGCGAAAAAACGGACAGGAAGCAGTAGTAGGGAACTATTTACAAGATGTATTTACAAAAGGGAATATCACAATACAATATATACACACAGGAATATATATTATGTACAATATTTACAACACAGCAAGAGAAAACACTAACAGGACTGGGACTGGTGATAACCCCAA
>JBBJLR010000133.1:13235522-13246955 GCA_037577145.1 Brachypetersius gabonensis
CACTACTGCGTTACAGCAAAAAGTAATACGTTACTGTAATACATTACTTTTGTAACGCATTACTCCCAACACTGCTCTTTACCAACCAAATACTGAACACATAAACTGAACACATTCTAAAACAGTTTGAAAGCCTAGTGATGACTAAAACTTCAGTTTAGCATGTGGAATACAACTTATTCAGCTTTTATTAATTATTAAGGCATAAACTCCAGAAGCATCACCTGATGCTTGAACTGGGGAAGTTGATTTTTAGACTTAATTTTAGTGCTGTAATCTTTTTTTTTTTTTTATCAATTTCTTATTTTATTATGTGTTTAAACAGTGGGTACAATACAGTAATATACAGTTAGAATATACGGTTACACAAATATGCCAACAATACTTTTTCCAAGCAATGTAACCCCCCACCACCACCACCAAACTGTCACACAAACAGGTGATTCATAGTAACCAAAAACACTGCACTCTTTCTCTAACCAAAGTGTAGGCTGCATCCCAAACATGGAAGGTTTTCAGGCTGGCTGCATGCATCCGAGCCACTGATCTCTACATTATCACTATATCTTGCACATGACTTTGCCCATTGTTGTAATGGCAAAGCTTTTCTTTGCTGCAGTTAGACCAGCCCATAATATGCGCCTCTGCTGAGTTGAAAGTTCTAGGGTGGAGTCATTATTAAGCAAAAGTAAAGTCGGTGAGAGCGGAATATGAGCATCAAGGATGTCACTCAAGGTGACTGAGACCTGCCCCCAGAAAGCAAATACACTGGGACATGTGTGAAAATGATCTTGCCATGTGGAGTGTGCATAAGTCACAATTAGGGAGTGTGCATGAGTCACATCTAGATGATTCCATACTGTGTCCCAACATATTTCCTCCCCTCCGATGGGAGACAAGTCTCTGCACCATACACCGTCTACTGGGAGCGGCATGTAAGACATTAAATTATAGACATTAAATTATAGAAATTAAATTATAAAGCTTAGAAACCATTACTCATGTGTGGCTTTATGATGCTAGTGATGTGTGTAGTGGATGTGTTGGAAGTGTTGTGCCTCATGGAACACCATATGCTTTCATGGCAGATCTCAATTGCAAGTAAAAGTGGAATGATGAACCTGGCAACCCATATTCAGTTTGAAGGTCACTTAAAAGCACATAAACCGTCATCATTGTACACGTCCTTAAAGACATGTTTCCCTCTATTTCTCCACAATGGAAAAGAGAAGGATACTTTACCAACGAGGAGTGAAAAATTATGAAATATAGGGGAATGCTTGTGCCATTTGAAATCTATAATCGCATGTTTCATGACGATACCTGAAATTCTGATGAAATAAGAAATGATAGAGCCTAATTGTGAATTGGAATCTTTAGGTGATATGTTAGAAAACAGTAGGCAAAGCCAGTCCTCCCTGCACCTTATTCCTTTTTCCACTCCACACAAACTTGGATATAAGTGAAAGTCATTTTTCCCAAGAACACTTTGGGGGCGCCAGGGGAATCATAGAAGAGTAAAAGGGGACAACCCTGGCGAGTACCCCTTGATATAGAGAACCAAGAGGAGCAAATATTACCAGTATAGACCATTGCAGAGGGCTTGGTATACAAGACCTTAATCATTTTGATAAAGTGCTCTAATAAATTTAGGTGCATAGTGAAAACCTGTTATAAGACTAAAACGTGGGTTTCACTGAACAAAGAACAAGACCTCAATGGACTACCAATTTTATGGTTCTTGAAGTGAAGCATTGCCACTGTTTGCCATTATTTGTCAAACTGAGCAAACACTTTTAAGCTAAAAAATAAAATGTATACCTCTTTAACCTAACAAGTAGTACAACAGTAGATTGGAAATCTACATTGTTGCTGTACACGCAAAATCTGTCTCTGTATTTTAGTCATTTTTCATTTGTTTGTATGATTTGAAAACACCAGCAAACCATTTCAAAATTTTACGACAAACAGACTAATAGAAATGGCCAAAAATTCATTTTTATATTAACCTACATTAAGCATGTTTTTAGTTTCTCCATTCTTGTAGATTGTGAAGTTTCTAACAGCAATGATATGATCTTTAATGGAACATCTATAAGTAGCATGCATTTATAAACTTCTCTCTCTGTCACAGATATAAATGAGTGCCTGAGTGTGACGGGGCCGTGTCCTTCTGGCCATGTGTGTTTTAACACTCTTGGCTCATACACCTGCCAGAGAAACTCTATTAGCTGTGGTCGTGGGTACCACCTGAATGAGGAAGGCACAGGCTGTGCGGGTATGTTATAAAAATTCACAGTAACTACTTCACATTATCAAACTAATGTAACTTTGACACTCTTGTGAAGCACATAATGCAAAATGAAACCATTTCCTGCAGCGTCTTAGTGTTTTTGGTGTTTTTCAGATATCGATGAGTGCGCAGGGACTGATAACGCGTGTGCTGGCCATGGCTGTATTAACATGGTGGGCTCCTACCGCTGTGAATGTAGAAGTGGCTACACATTCAACAGCATCACCAGGGTCTGTGAGGGTGAGAACCCATACATTTCACATTAAGAATTTCATTATAGTTCTTTGCCTATTTCAGGTGGACAATACAGTATGGACTATAAAGGTTTAGCAATCATATGTTAGAACAGCATGATATAATACTCGAGTTTAATATGGAGAATGAAGTCATCTTCAGCCCTTATCTTCCAGACCTTATAAATGACTCTCTTTAAGTGAGGCAGTGAGTCAAGATGAAAGATGAACCTGTTAACAGTGAGGCAAAAAGTTGCAGTTTGTCTTTTATTTCTTATTTTCTCCTTGAACAAGCTGATGTCCAACTGATAATGTCCCATTTTCTTTGATATATAAAGAACATAATCTTACAAAGGAAAAAAATGTATGTTACAAACTACCGTGCTGATCAGGAAAGCAAATGCATAAGAACATTCTTCACCCTCCAGTCACATTTTATTGTAACAAATGAATATTGTTTCCATAGTGTTGCAAATTCTGCTCTGAATTTGTGCCCGCACTCATTTAGAAACTCTCAGTGTTGTGCGACAATAAAGGCGGCATGGCGCTTCTTTTATACAGTGATCCAAAACATGATACCACTATTTCCCAATTTCACATGCTGATATGTTTTACTGTGTCCTGCATGGATGTACAAGCTACTCTGGTGACAGATTTTACAGAAATAAAAGGCTCTTAATGTATTGCCAGTGTAACCGTGGATGAACGTCTGCAATGTTTTGTAAAAGAAATGATGCGTTGAAGTTTTATTTTCTCTGAACAAAGCATATAAAAACGAAACCGTTGGTCCTCCACACATTTAGGCCTCCAGCTCCTAAAACAGCCCCCAAACATAGTGTCACCCATAGTTAAGCTAGCCTATGTAAGCATAGCTGGAATTCACTGTGAGGCTAGCCCTCCACATGTGGCGAGACAGAAAGACATAAAAAGTATATTTACAAAATTCATATCACAAAAATGCTGTGTGCCAAATAATATAAATAAGATAAGGACAAATAAATGGATGCCAATTTTTAATATTAATATTTCTCAGATTGATTTTTAGCTAGTATCACCCAACCTACCTCTATCCAAAAGCATATCAAACAGGAAAGAGGGAGGGGGATACAGACTGATAAGGCAAGGGGAGGAGCTACCAGGACCCTCACAAGCAGTGTGCCTAAAAAAAACTATAATAGATCTATTGTGCAATTATATATATATGTGTGTGTGTGTGTGTGTGTGTGTGTGTGTGTGTGTGTGTGTGTGTGTGTGTATAATACATGAGTGTATATAATATTTCATTATAATATATTAGTATATTTCAACCTGTTACTCCAGCAACACACTATCTTCAGTTAAAGCTAAAGTTAAGTCTTGAGGGCCTCACACTCTTGGCAGGTAAACTGTCCCTAAAACTAAGGGCGAGTTTTATTTCCTGTCTTCCTCTTTCACTTTGTCTTTTTTCTGGACTACCATATTTGTTCTCTCTCTTTTTAAAATTCAGATATTAATGAGTGCAGACATTATCCTGGTCGTCTATGTGCACACAAATGTGACAATGTTCTTGGGTCCTACAAGTGCAGCTGCACCACAGGCTTCAAGCTGGCCACTGATGGCAGAAACTGTGATGGTAAGGCAAGATTCTCTAAAATTCACAGGTAGCTGATTATATGTACCAAGCGTAATCAGTTCAAACTCCTGCTTCACGAGCAACAACATGTTAAGGTTGATAAAAAGATCACACCTTACTATTGTTTCCTTCTGGCTTTCTCTGCAGACCTTAATGAGTGTGAGAGTAACCCCTGCAGTCAGGAATGTGCCAATGTTTACGGCTCCTATCAGTGCTACTGTCGGCGAGGCTACCAGCTGAGTGACGTGGATGGAATTACTTGCGAAGGTATGGACAAGAGATTGTACATTTAATGCATGTGTTTGTATTAAACGACAGACATCATTCTAACGATTTTGTATGCACAAGAAATAATACATGAATTTAACTACTATGTTGTCTTCTTAGACATTGATGAGTGTGCTCTGCCAACTGGAGGGCATATATGTTCCTATCGATGCCACAACACACCAGGCAGCTTCCACTGCACATGTCCGGTTAAAGGCTACGGCCTCGCCCCTAATGGACGCAGCTGCCAGGGTAAATAAACTATACTGATTATTGGAAATGTTTAGGCTTTCTTACATGTTGTTTAATATAAGATAATTGCTTCATAATGCCTTTTAACTGTATATTTCTATGCATTACATTTATATAAATGTATTAAACAATGTTTCATTGCAAAATGCTGTGTATCTACTTCTAACTTTGGATATGAAGAGGTTTTCTCTAAAAATTGAAAGCAGTTGATGCCAGTTTTATTTCTCTAATCATACAAAAGACAGCCGAGCTAAACTGAACTCATTACTCATAATATAGTGATATTTCTTGTAAATATAAAGCCCATTCCCAACAGCATATAAAACATTTTTAATGGACACTGGAACACTGGAGTTCTTATCTCACACAGTTCAGGTCATGTTTGTTTCTTCAGTGCGCAGTTTTCACTTTTCTCACATCAGTCAAGATACTCGATCATGCAGAAAAGTTGTTGTTATTTTCTTCAAATTTAATAGATATTGATGAGTGTGTGACGGGGACACACACTTGCTCAGAGACAGAGAGCTGCTTCAACGTCCAGGGAGGATTCCGATGCCTGAACTTCGAGTGTCCTCCCAACTACAGGCGCACAGGTGAAACGTAAGTATAAAGAATCATTTACTAAATGTCTGTGACGATCAGATGATTGTACGTCCGTTTACAAAGAATGAATAACGCAGTGCATCGAAACACAGCATGGAACGCAGTAATAATGCCTTACACTCTTATCACCTCTATCACCTCCCCTTGAGTCTGTGATGCAAACCAGTGCACGCTGAGCAATAAGTTAATAATGCACAAGAGATATTATACGAGCACCTTGTTATTGACCAATCCGTGCTGACATTATCTCATTTTTATTACACAAAAATGTCCTAATTAAGTGACTTTTCAGAAAACAAATGTTATTTGAATGTAATAAGGCAGTGCAAACTGAGGTATACTGGCAAAAAATGGATTTTTGTAATTGCTAGTTGAGCATGTCCAACCTCACATCTGTCGTTATGAAAGGATCCGTGGGGAAGGAGCTTGTACAGGTCAATTAAAACTGCTTTGAAATGACATGAACCAAGCAAGATACTTTTAAGTCACTGTGTATGCCACTCCCCTCACCCTCTCCTTCACCGCATGTCAAGCACCGCATCACCCTAACTCTTCCCTCTCTTCTCCTTCTCCCCCTTCTCTCTGTCTCCCATTTGCAGTCGCTGTGAACGCTTGCCTTGCAATCAGAGTAGTGAGTGCCTGGCCTTGCCTGTGAGAATAACCTACTACCACCTCACTTTTCCCACCAACATCCCTGTACCCACCAACATCTTCCGCATGGGCCCCTCCAATACTATGCTCGGCGACAACCTCCAGGTGGCCATAGTGGATGGGAATGAGGCAGGCTACTTTGACACACAAAGGGTAGAGAATGGAGGTGTGATGGTGGTTCAGAAGCCCATCACTGTGCCTCAGGACTTTGAGATCTCACTGGAGATGAAACTGTGGCGCTATGCAAGTCTCAGCACCTACTTGTCTAAAATACGAGTGTTCGTAACACAGGAAGACCTTAGCAATGCAATCCTTGAGTGAAATGAGGAAGAAAGTTGAATTAATTTTTAGAAAACATTTCTTCCATTCTGAATATCTGGCAAGAAGTCTGGACAGTCCACCGTGTCTTGAAAAAGGATCATCCAAATGAATGATTAGTTGACTTGCTGTTAAACATGCTACATTTATTAGTAGGGTTACTGATGTTCTGTATCCAAGCTTATAGTGTAGTGTTACCAGGTCAGGTTTGATTAAAATAATAAAAGTTGGTGGCTTTTGCCACAGTGTGTTGCTACTGATGCAGTATACAGTGGATCTGTTTAAAGTAGTATGTGTATTATTTGCATTTAAAAACTGGCATTCAGAACATTCATTCTTGTTTTGTTTGGGTTATCATGTTTCTGCACCATTCCATGTTGTTCCTTATTTTTAATAAAATGTATTTGTTTTTAAATGCTTTTAAATTTTATCACATAGTTTTAATAATTCTAATTCCACAAGCAGTACCTCTTGGTACAGATTCCACAAGCAGTACCTCTAGTACTGGTCCATGGAGGTGTTTAACTGTAATGTTTAATTTATGGAAATTGCACTCTCCTTCTGACAGACCTTTAATCTGTTTCATTCATGTCCCAAAAGCCTTGGAGCCACTAGATGGAGCTTTTGGAAAAGCTAGCTGACCAACATTCTCTGTTCATCCAGAGATGCTGGCAGCTTTGGATATCTGAAAGGTTTCTTTTTATTTCTAGTTCATTCTAAAACATCATGCTTTGAAGAAAAAGTGAGAGACTCTTTATACAGAGTTCATGTGAATAGAATATAGATGAGCATTAAGTGACTAACTACTGAGGTTTTTCAACAGGAAAAATGATGGAGAGAACATCGAAGTCCAGCACAATGAGATATTCAGCTGAGTTCTAATTGGACAGAACTGAATCGATTCAGCAACGCTGGTTGCACTCATCCAAGACAATAGTGCAGGAAAAACCTGTCTGAGGTGATGGAGTACTCGAAAGAGCTGCTGAGTGAAAAGAGCTGAGGCTGGATTTTGAATGTCATAAATCAAATCGGCACTCAGGTTCATCAGGGTGTAGAGCGATCACACTGTGAGAGGTGCTCTTCTCCTCTCTGTCAGCCAGGGGCATGTCCTTAAAATACGTTTTTTAGAAAGCATGGCCATGCTTCTCTTTCCCCCCCGCTTACTTTCTGACAGTGAGTTATGGGCCTCTGGGTTCTGGACGGTGGTCTGCACCAATTTGTGGCGCAGCAGCATCACCACTGCACACCAAGAATGAAGGCCCACAGAGTTTGTGTTGGGGCTTTATCAACACGCTGACTATAAATAATAATTACCAGAGAGGGAAAGAAAAAAAAACAACTTGTGCTTGACCATAAGGGCTCTCATCCAAAAAAACGAAGTTTTTTTTATATTTTATTATTTGCCTCTAGAGGTGGAGATGGAGAGTTTGTGTTTTTGGCGATCTGACTGCAGGATGAGATGACTTTGATGGCCTTTTGTAGCTTCACGAGCCGCAATCAACCCCCTACGTACTCAACCTGCCTTTGATGTCAGCTCTTGATGTCAGCTTTGATGGTATTAAATGTTCACTTTAAAGTGGCAGTTCATCTTAGGGTTTTATGTCCTTGTGAATCCAGCTCGTGGTCTGCTGTGACGTTCCTCCTTGTAGAACTCGCTGGACTCTCCTGTGCGTGCCGTGCACGAGGCGCGCTATTATAAGTGAGGAGAACATCTTGTGGTTTTGGCTCTGCTCTAAGCAAAACGTGGACCCGCCCGCTAATTGCTAATTACAAGTCCATGCCCAGTGGTGGCTTGACTTTTCTGTCAGGGGCTTCTCCCCTCTCGGCATGAAAGAAGGCCCGTAACCCAATCCAGGCCCTGGGGTTCAGCTGCAGCTCCTGCAGGCTGATGAAAGAAAGCAGCAATGGAAGGACAACTAATCACAGTGGCTTGAGAGATCGCAGTCCTCACAACACTGGAACACTGAGCAGTTATTTTTGTCTATTAGAGGCCAAATACAGCCATATGCTTAAATGTCCATGATACTGTTATTCATGAATAGACTGAAGTTGTTGGAACAGTAGTAAAAGAAATCCAGTTCTAGTCAGGAACTATATCCACAGTAATCACATAAGACTGGCTCATCCCAGCCTATCCAGTTTCAGCTTACAATTATTTCCTACGTGTCATGGTCAATGGGGTAAATAAAAGAACAGATCAAAATTGATGGCAGGTGCAGTCTTGGGAAATGAGGAGGACAGTTGAAATTATTTAATTTTTTGATAAGAGATTTTTTTTTGCACATTTACATCTTAACAAATACAATTACAGGGACAGAAGCGACCTCACAGATGTGCTGTCTAGGGGTTTCTGATAGTTTGCCACAAGTGGGAGGACCTCTATTACTTGGGAGAAATCTCTGGAGGCAACATGGCCGATTTCTCTCACACAGTCTGAGCTTTCTACTACTAGAGCTGCCTCAGATTATCCTGAGACACAAACAAAGTCTTAAATAAGCCTATTGCACAGGCCTACAAAGACAGGGGAGTTGTCTAGTCAGGCTCTCCAAGGATATAAAACTCCCTCTGCCCATAAATCTTACACATGAGATTATTGGATATGAACACTGGGACTGCTCCACAAAAGCAAATATTTTCTTGAACAGGCTTTAGATCAGTGTCAGAGCTTCACCCTGACAGGCAAAATGCATCGAAACTATGAGTGGCTAACAGGAAACTTGACCGCCAAAGTCTCTTTCCTAGTGTGATTTTTGGCCTCTCGTTTGATTCTATTCTGATTCCTACCCCCAAAACATGATTGTCTAACTTGCAAGTCTCATTTTAAGAATGCCTACTATTTATGCAGATAATATTTATGTAGTGGACATTTCACTTGCCTGCTGGGCATTGGGTTCTGTGGTAAGCTGCACTGGAAGGCTCCCCATTGCTGTGTGCCCCCAGTTTTGAAAGGATTTTTTTCATTCAGTCACCAGCTGCAATCAAGATCTGTGCTCTTGTATGTTCTAGCTTGCAACCGAGATTGATAATGACAGAGTAAGACTCTGGGTTAGGTCAGCATTTGTCCAGTGCATTGTATTATGAAGGAATGCATTTTCCCCTTTCTTTCAGCGGAGCAAGGGTAGATCGCTCTGATACCATCCGCTGTATGAAGTCCTGCCAGCCCAACGACATCACATGTGTGCTGGACCCCATTCACTCTGTGTCACACACTGTCATCTCCTTGCCCACCTTCAGAGAGTTTACCAAACCGGAGGGTACAGTATCTGTTATACCAAGCATGACTTAGAATCAAAGGTTGAGTAATCTCAGGCAAAAGTGGGACATCTTTTTTAAAGGAGGATGCATCATAAATAATGATAAACACTGCATTTTTGGTAAAGTTGGGCCATCGCGTGAGACTTTTGGATGTGTGGCCAAGGCGGGGGGTCGGGGGTGTTGTCTTAGCTGGCGAGCGGTCCACCCACTTGTGGGGGGGTGGGGGGTGCACGGTAGGTGGCGCACCTAATAATGACGAGGGCTGCTGCCTTATGAGGTGCGCCACCTACCGTAGAGGACTGTGCACAATGGGCAGCCTAAGATCCGATAGAGAAAATATATTTTCAGCGTGAGAAAAATTCGGAGGTATGACGTGAGAGCGTGTGAAGACAGTCAGATGCGGGTGTCTCACGCTCATTGCATGAGAGTTGGCAGCCCTGTTATTTTGACTGCTGCATCTCCTACAATGTGTCCCTCATTTACTTAGATTCCTCGACATTTTATTTTACTTTTAAGAATCTTGTTTAGCGCAATAACAGTAAATGTTGTAGCTTTAGACTGGATTCATCCCATCTGGCAAATCCTTTGCTTTTAAATGGCTCTGTTTTTATATGTGCCACAGAAGTCACAGACTTTCAAGCCAAATGAAAGAAATTCATTGCTGTATGCCTTTTGTTCTCATTTTTCTCAACAGAAATTGTGTTCTTGAGATCTGTGACCCCATCTCATTACTCACATGTGGACTCTCCAGAAATTGTCTACGACATCCAGGAAGGAAACATCCAGAACTCCTTTGACATCGTTAAGCGTTTTGAGCATGGCATGATTGTGGGTGAGTGGCACTCTGGCATGTAGCTAACAATGCCTGGGGAGCACAGACTGAACCCTGGGGCCCCGTTCTCTGGAAATTGAATTTGCCTCAAGTGGTTTTCCGACCTAATTTTACATTACGAAAGATTCTCCCGCCTTTTTTTTTTTAACAAACCAGTTGCATATGTGTCTCTGTGTGGGAGAGAAGGAAGACAGAACTGGAAAGCTTGGAAACTGCATGTACTATGCTTATTCCACTTAGGTGTTTGTGACACCACTCTTCCAGTGTTGGTTCAGTTGATGATAGCCCTTAAGAGTCTCTTGCATCTTTTGTGGTTGTCTGAGCCTTTACATGGCCCTTTTGGAGGAAAGCTGTTCATGTTCTGTTCATCCTTTTAGATGAGCGAGCCTTTTTCAGTCACTAAGTATATGGACTTATTTTTTCTCTCTTGTGTCAGAACTGACTTCACTTGACTCTGCGTCTGCTTGCTTTGTTTATTCAAGGCTGTTTGGAAAGATCACATAAAAGTTTTCAGTGACCAAAAGGTTATTGTTGTTATGTCTTCATACAAGAGGAATTGGAAGGGCTAACTGTACTAAGCGTATTGAGGTGAATGTGGTTAAGACTGACAAGAAAGACCCAGAATACACTGACACTTAAGCCTGTAGCAAATGGGACTCTCTTTTCTTTCAGAAAGCTATCTGATTTCAGAGAACCCTTATACAAATGCATCACACGAAATGGGGGGACCCGTTATCTGAGTACCTCTGTTTCAAGGCAAGGACACATAAGCTTTGGTTGAAGCTTTTGTACTGATCCAGGAGCACATTTGTCACTTTTTCACCATGAGACTAGATTTGGGGAGGTCTTCGTTTTAGTACTTGTTGCACCATGGCCTCACTGACTTTGCCTCATGGTTCAGAAACATGTAAAATGAAAATTACTCAAGTGGCTCAAGTACTCAAGTTACATCAATAGTATGACACATGGATTTTACTTCATATATCTAACTTCATAAATCTTTTAACATGTATCGGTTTCAGATATGATATGTTTTAATGAGGGGTGGGCATAGATTAATTTTTTTAATCTAGATTAATCTCACTGTAATCTTGGAATTAATCTAGATTAATCTAGA
>JBBJLR010000133.1:13259198-13272194 GCA_037577145.1 Brachypetersius gabonensis
CACACACACACACACACACACACACACACACACACACACACACACACACACACACACACACACACACACACTCCTAAAACATATTCACACTCCTTGCCCTGTGCTTTTTCCTGGCCAGGAATCCTTGTCCTATACCGCAACACATGTTTTAAGATATAAGTGAGTTCTTTTAATAAAAATGTGGGGGTATTTCTCCTCTCTGGTTTTACTAACCATTGTTTCTCATTATACTGAACACAAGAATGTTGCCTTCAGGGCAATACTTCAGACACACACAGTCTTGGTGTGTTATTCCTGCTGTACCCTTTAGAAATTAAGTCACAGGTATGTACTTCAAACATTAAACTACTTTATTTGCATCTGACTGCAGAAGGTTTTTATTTCTATCCAAACCATTTTAGATCAATTTTCCATGTCTGTGTACCCTTCGTTGTTGGATATAAAGTATGATTAATTCTATCCTAATCTCAACAAAGTATGTGACAGAGCTGTGCTCTAGTATCCCTCTATCTAATTATCCTATGGACAGGAAAGAAGTGTCTGATTCAATCTCCCTGCCTTTGTTAAAGGGACCATACCAGTTTGGTGTGTGGTGGGTGCCTGGATGTTTAGGCCACAGGTCAATCATTATTGATGATTGGAATAGTCTCTAGGCCAACAAAGGTCATTTATGATCATGTTTTAAGTAATCATTACGAACCTGGCTTCATTTTCCAGAAAGGTATTTCTGATATATTACAATTTTCAGAAAGGTATGTCTGCAGAGTCAGTGTCAGTCCTAATGAACATATTAGAAATCTTGCCATACTATTTGTCTAAAGCATGTAGAGACATAATATCATATATTCATGTATGCAAGGGTCTGGATGAGTGCTGATATTTCATAGCAGTCCAATAGGTGGCAGACACACACAGCACTAGGCCTCCCCTTTGGCATCGCTGGCCGTTAAGGAAAGTGATAAAGGATCTCAGCAGCCAAGCACTAAAAGCTAAGTCTGTGTCAAGTGAAAGCTGTTCCCAAAGCCATTTTAGGACAAATCCAACAAACACTTCCAATGTTGGCCTTTATGTGATCAGTGAAATTCATTGAGGTTTCTGCGACTGACAGAGAGAGCTCTGACCAAGGCTCCACCTTGACCCAGAAGCAATGCACTGCGACAAGACATGTGACTCTACATAACTTATAGCTCCAACTCTAACCAACTCTAACCAGCTCTAACCAGCCTAGTGCTTGAAAACCATGCCAGAGTACACACTAGACCCATCAAGAGTGGCGGCAAAAGCTACTGGGACTTGGCCCACACTCATGAAAATGCAAAGTGTTTGGAGTGAAGGGCTTTCTTTTGATGCTCCTGCCGCCTCTGAATGAACAAGTGCTGCACCTTAATTTCACCAGTCACTTTTTTGACGTCCTTGAGGTTAACAGAGATGAATATTAAACATTAGATGGAAAGATAAGGCCCTTCACCTCATACAGTCACAAGAAATAGAGAAAATAGAAATTGAGGGTGGTATCAGGTTGTAAAAATTGCTTTTCGTTTGAGAATATGATGAATGGCTTTAAAATTACTTTATTTATGGCGCATATTTACTTAGCTTTTTATGGCTGAGAGTAACATTCAAAACAAATGTGTTTGTTAAATGAAAAAAAGCACATTGCTTACTGAAGAAATCTATGCTCCAAATGACTAGCTGGCAGAAACTAGCTGGTTTGTAAATTTGCAATAATGGGAAATGGCACTTCAAACAATAAAAAGGGTGTCTGTTTAGAAAAATGATTGGATATCTTCCAAAGTATTCCTTTGTATTTCACTGTAGCAGCAGTTATTTTCTTACATTTGTGCTATTTTTCCATGCATCCCAAAGAGGAAGCCTCATCAGTTTTTACATGGTGAACAAGCAGACAACTCTGGGGGATTTCAGTAACGTCTTGGAGATCCACCCATGATCTTTCTCCTGCTCAGCTATACTGACATCACCAAACCTCTTGACCCTACAGTTTTAGTTTTCCTTGAGTAAAAAAATAACATAACAGTGTAAAAGTGTTGTTTTGTCTGTGCCGGCAAACGCACACCCAGTTGCCTTCCCATGGGCGGTGCGTCGTCTCTCAGGAGGTGTTGCGTCTTCAGCCTTCAGTCGTAAGAAAGCAAGGGCCTAGGCAGCGAAGCACTCATGCAGCATGTACATGTTTGGGCGATCGCTCTCAGTGAGTCTATTACACCCAGTTTGTTTTGATATTTGATGTCAGGTGTGAAATTGTTTTAAACTGACTTTGCACCTCCCCAGAAATCCTACCCTTTTTTAATTGATGCAGTGAGTGAGTGAAATGGCATCAAGATATCCATTATAAATCCTAAACAATTACTGGCAAGAGGATACAGCTGAAGGCAGTAGCAAATGTGAATTGTCAGGCAGCTCATAAATATTAACCCTTAAAAAGGAGTGACTTGTCACCACTCAGATAAGAACATCATTCATAAAATCATTATCCAAGTTTCTAATAATTTAAGGGAGACGAAAAAGAACCAAAATGTTATTTTTTTTAAATAGGTTTCTGAGTATAAGCAACTCAGGAGCAGTGATGGGAATAACGGCGCTATAAATAAACGGCGTTACTAACACCGTTACTTTTTTCAGTACTAGTAATTACTAGTAACTAGTAATCAAACGAATTACTGTTTCCCCTTTACACCGCCGTTACCGTTACTGACAACAAAATGCGCGTTACTATAACTGAGAACACGGAAGCGGTTCTCAGTTATAGTAGTCTCTAAACACGTGGTGTAACTGAGAACGCGATGATTGGCTTAGATTGAGTAAATTTCCACTGTTTGGCAATCAGAGACAGAGTAGTGCGGGTGTTCACAAATGAGCACACGCGCGGCCAGTCGCACACACACCAACATCAAGGAATCGCAACGATGGCACATCCAACAAGTTCACAGGTAGCTTTTGCAAACTGGAAGCATAAGCACTACTTTTCCCTGCTGAGGCGAAAGGCAGAAATGTTGAATTTGATAGTTGTCTCTCACGTTGTCCCACAACAACATTAAAATAGTGTTGATTAGTGTACAATGTTTTATATTTATTTTATAGTTGTATTAAATTAGATTTTTTTAAGTAACGCAATAGTTACTTTGCCTGGTAATTAGTTACTTTTATAATGTTGTAACTCAGTTACTAACTCAGTTACTATTTGTAAGAAGTAACTAGTAACTATAACTAATTAATTTTTAAAGGTACGTGCCCAACACTGCTCAGGAGTATGTGTACCTGGTGATTTTCAGTGCAGTATTTGCCACTTCTTCTCGCTCCTAATGTAAAATCAGTGTGTGTAAGGTTAACTGATTAATTTATAAATGGCATCAGTCTACTATGTGCAATATTGTTCTTATTGGGTGCTAATTATTATTATGTCCAGTTTTCTTACCATGTGAAACATCATGTGATGTTTTTCTAAATGGGTTTGGAATCACATTATTATGTGCAAACGTCTTAAAGGTGGAATATCACTATTTATATCCATATTATTTAGAAACTACTAAGTGCAATAGCATACTCCAAACTACCATCTGTGTTGTTAGATTTAATTTAACTGTGTTTTTTATCTGTAGTGTTCATACCCTGCATTTCTTTATATAGCATAGTGAGCATATTGAGTCTTTAATTTAGACTTTACTTTTTATACTGTTCCTGTTTCTGTGCCTCTGTGTGTCTTTGCAGTCATTACATAAGAAATTCCCCTGGAATCTATAAAGTTTTCTGATTCTGATCATCCAGCTGTTCACTATTCACTATGCAGTCCCAAGAGACACTGGACTGTAATCACTTGAGTGTCAGTGGTGGACATAACACTCTCAGCATCTGTGGAATAATTATCGTTATATATTTCTTATTCTTTAAAGGGCTGTTTAGTTTTATTTATTTTTATACAACTGAATTTCTCTTCTACAAGTCTCTTACAAGACTTAAAAAAATCAGAGCCATAGAGAGGAGATGAGAGTTAATAGTTTTGTTATTGGTCACTTTTATAATGTTTTTTTTCTTCCACTTTATGTTTGAAGAGCTAAGTTGTTTGGTTCAAGGGTCGTCTCTCTAACTGTGGGTTCTTTGCCAGCTTGTAAGTACAGCTGCTGTGTACTTGCTGCTGGTGTAGAAAGAATTGCCACTTATTTACAATACAGCTTTCTGTGTGGCAAGGATTACTGCATGTGCACCCGGAGGTTTCCTTTTCCTTTCACTTTGTAGGTGGGGGTGTGGCAGGACAAGCTACAGCCATCCAAGGGCAGAAATAGAGACTGATTGGTGAGACTCCTGCCATATTGCTCTTTAGTTTTAATGTTTTACGATTTTCTAGTTTTCTAATATTTTTTGTTTTATTTCAGTTTAGAGTTGCCCCTCTAATGTTAACAAACATAACACACATCTGAAAGAGTTAAGTTAATAAAATAAGTTGATAAAATGTCTGGAATATCCTATGTTTTATTACATTTATTACAGTCACAGAGTTTCAGTACACAAACAATGAGTTTCAGTCTCAGTCTGAAACCACTGCAATGGGTTTCGACTCATAAACCAGTTTTCGATCTGCTCACTGAAAGAGAGAGAAAGTTTTCAGAGACAAACCTTTCAAAGATTTTACCATTTTGGCATTTTTGGCATTTTGCATTGTGGTTTCATTATTATTATTATTATTATTATTATTATTATTATTATTATTATTATTATTATTATTATCATTATTATTATTATTGACAGTAATAATAATAATAATAATAATAATAATAATAATGATAATAGTAGTAGTAGTATTCAATGTTACTAAAATTGTTTTTTTCTTTGTAACGCAAACACAAATATTGCAAAGATACTACAAAAATGCTTTTGAATTTAACCAGTTTATTGAAAAGTGACAGTTGGACAAAATAATTAATTCACAAATCAGGCATGGTTAGTTTAGAAAGGGAAAAAGCTAGTCTCTGCAGAGCTGTTGTCCAAAAGGAGCTCAGTTCGAGACTTCTGGTTCACAGGACATAAATTTACACACTTAATGAAGAGAGATATCACAATGTGCCATAGTCAGATAAAGGAACACAGAAAATAATGTGCAACTTGTCATATGAATAACACTAGCCTGCCAGTAAACATAATTCTGTTTAAAGTTGGTATTAATGATTAAAATCTCTTTTAGAACAAAGGTAGCTCTCAGTGTGTCCTTTTCATATTTTGGATTTCACATTTTTTAGTAGTTTGGGTCCAAGAGAGAAAAAAGTGGGAAGAATGAACATGAGCACTGTCCCCCACATTTTGAAAGGTATAATACATGCAGATCTACTCAGCCAAGGATAAGCAGTCATTGAAAGTTGAAAGCAATATATTTCATACCACTGTCTCTGAATTCAACTCAAGAGTTGGAGCTCACCAAGAGTTCAGGCTGGCTGAGAATGCTGGGAGGGAAAGCTGTCCAATGTAGCAATGCTGGTGCCCTGACAGAAACCCAAGTGAACAGCCTGTATCTGAGGTAGAATGATTGGTATTTGTAGCTCTCCCTCTCCTTCTATTGCTGTAGCTTTGCCTCTGTTTATGCCATTACTCATAGGACCATAACCTTGTCTTTATTAGTTCATCCAGCCACCACACAGAGACAGAGATGGGGGCTGTCCTTCACTATATGTGACTCCAGGTCCTTTGAAGCCAACAAACAGCCATGAAAAATAGCTTCAACAAAACAAAGGCTTGGCATGCAGTGGTCAGTGATTATTGATATAATGCATTCAACTCTTGAAAAGCAGCTCCATTTTCTTTTGTTGCATAGCAGCAGAATGATATCCATCAATATGTTTTTGTTTCTGTACCAGTTTGCACAAAGGTGGACTAGTTAATGCTTAACCTCAATGTTAGAACCCCCCGGGGCCCAATACTCCATCACTTCCTCCCTGTTGTCTGGCCGTTGGACTCTGACCATCCAGTCTGTTGACTCAGAGTGACTTTGGAGGAACCACACTCCTTCACCCCCCCCAGACAAGGGAACAAAGCAATCAGCTCTGATTAAAGCCACCCTCACCCAGGGTGTCTCTAACATCACAGTGAGTGGACATAGTTTAGCTACAAGCTAAAGGAAGAAATGGAAACTCGAATTATGCTCACCATGTTACCGAGGGGGGGGAGGTTTTAGAAAGAATTCAATATTTGCAATTTATAATAAGAGACATTGGTAATGACTGTTGTCATGGTTATGGTTATGTGTCCATTATTAAAAGAAAATGAATATTTATTTATGGTGCTGGTTGTAGGACAGGCATTAAATCTTATGTCCTGTTTGTTTTATGGCAGCAAAAAAAAAAAAGCACACATAAAACAATGACAAATGAAAAGCAGAGCATGGCCACGAAGATGGCTGCTCCCCAGCTGCATATATGACCCACTTCAGACTTATCCAGGGCCTGTGCTGAGTATTGTGGGTTCCAACCCCAGATCCTCATTTTCAGATGAGAACACCAACACAGGAGAGTCATGGCCTGTTCCCAGACGCTTTGTCTTTCAGACCTTCCATAGCTGTCCTTGAAAGTCTCAGCTCTAGTAGAAACATCTGCCATCTCAATTAGAAAGAATGATTGTTTTTCTGCATCTGTTTGTCCATGTAGATGAGTCCTCTTTAACGACTCAGGGGTTTTTGGTATTTCTCAAATTCCCGAACAGTGATTCTAAGTAGAGTTTTGTTCTGTGGCTGGAAAATCCTGTCTGCCTAAACTACTGTAGCCTCTTTTTTGTTTCAGAAGAAAGAAACTCACACCAGTTGTTCTTCCCTATAATTGAGTACAGGCTGGTTTTGTCTCACAGACTGCATTAGTTGCTGTAATCCTGAGGGCTGGCTCATAGCATGGTTGAGCAATTATGCAACTACTAACCATAAACTTTTAATTAAGAAAAAATGAGAACAGTTTGGTTATTAAGTGTCTTCTGGGATATTCTTTTCTATCCGATGAAAGCTTTTAGTTTATCCTATGAAAACATCCACACTCTTAGTGGCAGAAATCTGAAGTCAAGTCTAAAAAGCAGGAATATTTAATGGCAGACAGAGTAGGCCAGGTCAAGATGCAAACATGGGACTGGATAAGTTCTCATCATAACTGAAAAGCCTTTATGTTTTTCACATGGCTCCACAAAATTATGATTCCTGAACCTGAGAAAGTGTCATTACTTCAAAAAGTGGCTTTGAATCAGGGCTTGGACCAGTGAAGACCACACACACATCATCCTGTACCAGGCACGTTCTGGTCTGTGCTCACTGGCCTCAGACCAGCATGGAGGACGGTTTGCATACTGGCCACTCTCAAGCTGTTCTCCCCAGCCAAGACCAACACCAGGCAAAATAATTCACAGAAATGGGTCAGAAAATCCCTCAGTGAAAAACTGATATTGATCTATAGACTGTGAAGTAATTGATTAACCAGATTCATCCCATTAATGTTTGGCATTCTCATATAATGCAAAGATGGGAAATAAATTAAATTTGGATTTATCTGAATTCAGTTCATTCACAGATGTAACATTAAACAATGTTGACTCTAATCTAAAATCCTACATATTCTTACTTTATTTACAAGGGTAATTTAAAGATATTAATAAGGTGTGCCCTCTCTAACAATGTGGGTTGAGAGAGTTATTTTTGCGTTTTTGTTTATGGCTATTTGTTTGGTCTGCCTGCACGCTGCTAATGTTAAGGCAGCTAGTGGTAGCAACCGGCTCTTTGTTTTCACCTGCAACTAGCTGATCTCGCTGAGGCAGGGTGCTACAAAGAACAGCATGGTCATCTTGGACATTCCCTCTGACATATGGAGGGGAAGACATGGAGGGGATGCTGGGGATGAACAAAAAGTCCAGGAAAAGTGCTGCTAGGAATGGGCAACTGTCTGGCAAGAAGCAGAGGAAGCAATACAAACCACATATTCCTTTTGTCATTCTGGGCAATGTGAGATTGCTGGACAATAACAGGGATAAGCTTACAAGTTAGATGCAACCGAGAAATTCATGAGTGCAGTTTGATATGCTTTATGGAAACATGGCTGCTTAAGCATATTCATGACATTGCTGGCTTTTTGTGTGTTCAGGTGCACAAAACTCACCGCAAGTACAAGGCGGAGGACCTGCTCTTTTTGTTAAAGTGCGATGGTACCACCCAGGTCACATTAACAAATGTATCTGCAGCCCAGACATTGAACTGTTAGCAGAAGGGCTATGTCGGTAATGTCTGTCCAGAGAGCTCTCACACATGATCATCATTGTTGTTAACATTCCTTCATTAGCCAACTCATTCACAGCATGTGACGTCATCCACTCTGCCGCCACAAGACTCCAGACAAGGCACCCAGATACTTTCATCCTCATCTCTGGGGACTTCCTTTACATCTCTCTGAACAGGACACTGTGACTGCCCCACCAGAGAAAACAAGACACTAAACTTGCTATATGTTTTTGTCAAATAGGAATACAGCTGCACAGCTATTTCACTGGTGCACCTTCTTCCAACCTACCTACTACTGATGAAAAGGCATCAGCTGCTGTCAGGACAGTGAGGCCAGTGCAGCCCTGAAGACTACGAACTTTGTATGTGCCACATGGAGAGGACAGACTGTGTCACAGAGTACATCGACTTTTTTGTTGATAACTCTGTACCAGTAAAACCCATCTGCTGTTTCCCCAACAACAAGCCATGGGTCACCAAAGACATCAAAGACATTCTGAATGAGAAGAATTCAGGTCAGGTGACAAGGAGGCAGCCAAGGAGGCACAAAGGCACTTGTCTATGAAATTAAAGGAGGGAAGGGACAAGGGATACAACAGAACAACAGCAGGTATGTTTAGAGAGGCATGAAGACAATTATGGGCTTCAAGACCAGCTCTCAGGGGTCTGATGGCGATGTGTTTTTCAAGAGGTTCAACAGCAGGCCTCAATCCAGCATCTCCTCCAGCTCCAGCTTGACCCTTATGACACTCGGTGCTCCTGCTTAAACGCAGCTATCATTCTTACCTCTCTCCTTCTCCCACCACTCTACCTCCTCACGCCTCCACCCACTCTCCTCCTGTCAATGATGACTCCTACACCATCCATCACCATCACTGAAGACCAAGAGAGGAGAGAACTACATACATATTATTTCCACAAGTTTTTCATGCCTACATCCTGTGCTCAGTCATGTACCAAACATTCTGTGCAGGGTTGCATTCAGTCACCCACCTATTTTAACCAAAGCAGCTCAGGGAACTATTGGATTCTCATCTAGTCACTAGTTCAGAGGTACTATTCCAGTAAGGAGCTTCGTATTTTGACAAAATTACCAACCATGGAGGCAAAACCAGTATTTATCATACCAGTGAAAGAATGTTGTAATATGGCTTGTAAACTATTATAGTTTCCACATTTAACAAATAGCCAGACAATGCAATCATTCTTTGTAAATTTCAATATGTTTCAGAAGTTCTGCATAATTCACATGTGAAGTCATTCATTTGGATAAATGTGAAATGTGTTTCAGGACAGAATAAATTGAATAACCCATTCCAATTCATTTATCGTTTTGGCGACAGCAACCAGGGCATGATGCAAATATATCTAAAATGACCAATTAATCTAGAGTATTCTGAATTTTTATATGTAATATTGCATATATATGTATATCAATTTTTTCATTAAATGTCTTTTAGAACAAAAGCTTTTCTCAGAACTGTAAATCATGACAAGGTATTTATAACCATTTAAAATACTGATTCCATGTGAGTTAGAGACCGCTTTTAAAAAATGTATGGGTAGCTTCTAGGACTACCACCGTGTGTAATCATCCCCTTTCTCTAAATGACACTTTTTGCAACATAACAATCCCGCTCAATACATAATATTGCATAACAAGGACACATGTCATCGATACATTTGTATAAAATCTTACACTCCAGTATATGACTGTGACAACACCTGGATTCTATTTTTACACTGTTGTGGCAATCAAGATGTGTACTTTTTAGTGTATCAAAGTTTATAGTGGACTCCAGTTTCGATCCCATTCCTCAACTCCCTCGGTTACCAAATAAGAGGCTGGCCTTAAAGCTCCTGACCACCATGTCATATGGAGTGTTTCTGATACTATACATATCATGCAGTCACCCCAAAAACATGGGGATCATATGGCTTTCCTGGGCAGAAGTACACATGTGAAGGGTATTCTGTCCTTTGGGAATTTCACTGGTTTTCTCCTGCATGAGAAAGTAGTAGTGGGCTAATTGTGTTGTGGCCATCCACAGAACACAAATAGAATCTGAAGACCACACAATCTGACACTAAACCAGGAGTGTGTGCATGTGTGTGTGTGTGTGTGTGTGTGTGTGTGTGTGTGTGTGTGTGTGTGTGTGTTTTACATTCATCAGCAAATTCAACACAAGGTTTTACATGAGTGTGGTTAGTCCTTGATATTTCTCACACTAACCACATGGGGCACTTTGTGACTAATATCATTAGGCCTAATACAATATTTACCGACACAATTAAATGATTATGTACATATGATTATGTCTCCTGATTTCTATCAACACTATGCACACAGCCCTGATGTTAATTCGTAATGCATCTAATCTCATCTAGTATAACATCACATTTTTATCAATGTTATGTGTTGGGAAATGGAGTTACATGCCTTCCATGCATTGGCTTGTTTGAGACATAAGAGTAGTGAGTAAATCATTTTTGTTTATCATAATTTTGTACAAAGGGGGAGTCTCATTATTTTTTTATTAGAGCTCATAAGATCCTAGTTACACCACTGGGCTAAACCTCTTAACACGTAAGAAAAAACTGGGGATGTCTTTCCCCTAGGAATATGTGGCTTTTGCCTAGTTCTCTGCCAGCACAAGTTTAGATCAACCCTCTGTTAATAACACATTTAATTTAGCTGTGGTTGGGCTTTCTTCAAATACTCAGTAGATTCACACAAATTCCTCTCTCCACCTCACCTCTCCCTGGTCTGGCTCAGGCAACCACATGCCAGGGTCACTCCTCTTGCACCAAGCCAAACCAGACCCATAATTTTGCTTTTGTTTGAGACGTGACCTCAATTATGAAGATGCAAGCAGTACTGGGAAGATCCAAGGGAATGAGAAGAGAAAAAGTGAGAGGTACTTGGAAGTATGAGAGGAAAGTACATAATGAGTTATGAAATTACATCTAATATTATGAAGGTAACAAAATAAAAATGGGTCATGCTTTTGTGGCTCTGTGAATAATATTATCTAGACATCTTGTATTTAATACTAACAAACAACTAGCCCACTGACCCAAGTATGCTCTTCACAATTCAAACCACTTCATCTTTAATAAGAATTTTGGACGGGCCATTGGAAGGGCCAAGTTTAACTTAAGGTCAGCTGCATGAAATAATGATCACAACAAGACTGTTCTCTTAGACTGTTTGAAGAGTAAAAAGGAAGGAACATTTTAGTTATGTCAGGGCTCGAAATTAACTTTTTTACTTGGTAGCACTGGTGGAGCACCCACCAAACATTAAGGAGCACCACAACTACAAATTGTATAGTAGCAGATTTTTTCATTTGAAAACTACACCAATCAACACTAACAACAACCAGCTACAATAAATCACTGAAGCTTTACATATCCTGTGGCCAGGATTTGAAATTCGGTCTTCTGGCTTGCTGTCCCTCTGAGTCACTGCTAGTTTTTCAGTTTCACTGCTGGCTTTTCAGTCACTCCGCCCCGTTTTACATTTTCGCTGCTTAAGGATTCGTATGCAGTTCTGGCACAGATCTCTCGTGTGGGCAAGGCTTTGACTCATTTGCCAGCAGGTTTTTGAGTGACAGCTCCGTGCCCTGAAACTCTGCGAGATACGCGGCCTTAAGTAGGCGTGGTTTTCTAAACTCTCCTGTCCCTGCTAGCAGAGTTAGCACTAGCGCTAGCTCTGTTAGCACCAAGAGAGAATATGCTGTGGGCTTTGTAGATTCTGGACACTCAGAGACTTTTAAGATTAGCTTTTCCTTCATACCCGCACGTGTGTTTGTGTGTGCACGCACGTGTGTATGTGTGTGTGTTTGTATTTAGACGGGGCAGACCAAACACTAGCCCGCTTCGATGCTTTGATTCTATTGGTCGTATCTCGCTTCCGGGGCACGGAGCTGTCACATACCTGCTGGCAAATGAGTCAAAGGCCCGCCCACACGAGAGACCTCCGCTGTAGTTAGCACCGTCGCCTGACTGAGTGATTGACAGCTATTATTAACCAATCTAAACTCTCAACGGCAGAACAGTCACCATATCAGCATTCAGGACACAGAACACACATATACCGTTAACATTTTTTAGAGAAATTAAAACGACAACAATTAGATGCGCTCGAACCGACACTCCCAAATATATTTTGAGGTCGCAAAGATGAAATTTTGGGAGCATATGCGACCAAAATGGTCACAATTTCGAGCCCTGTATGTGATCAGAGGAACCATATATGTTTAAAGACACTGAGAGGGGGTGTGGTGTATGTGGTCTGTTTCACGGACTTCCATTAGGTTTTAATGGAATAACTGTGAGAGGTCTCTGGTCTGAACAGGTCTGTGGTTCTGAGCCATAGCCTGTTTACGTTTAGCAGACGCTTATATGCAGAGCGACATACATCAGTGCTTGTATAACTTATGCAGTTCTGAAATGTAACTCTGAAATCTGAAAATGAAATGTAATGAAATCTAGCCCCTTGCCGACTTAAACCCCACCTCTGATGAATTCCACCTGATCCTTCAATTGCCTTTAGAACTGAATGAAGTGTGCTAGTTTTGTATTGGAGGTGAAACCTGCATGAAGGTTGGTGACGACTGGTCAACAGCTTGGCTAGTAAACAATGTGTAGGGTCAGTGTTGGGAGTAAAGGGTTACAAAAGTAATGTATTACAGTAACGTATTACTTTTTGCTGTAACGCAGTAGTGTAAGGCATTACTAATCAATTT
>JBBJLR010000133.1:13272294-13319677 GCA_037577145.1 Brachypetersius gabonensis
TCATGTAACGTATTACATTTCTGAGACAGTAATATTGAAAGGTAAGGGATTACTTTTAAATGACTGTAACAAGTAATGTATTAAAGTTTGGAAGTAACTTGCACAACACTGTGTAGGGTACAATCGATTACATAATAATATCAGATATTGACCAGTACTAATAATATGCAAGATTAATTTTTTTTTATTTTGACTATATTATTTGTATTAACAAATTACTACTACCAAGTGGTGAAATTTTATATGATTAAAATGTGGTTAATGTATTGCTAGTTATAATAGTGTAGAATCTGAATGGGCAGGATGGATAACTGGTTATACTGTGTTTTCCTAGTGGACCTATCTTCACCTTATTTACATTAGTAGAAAATCAGAAAATCTAACACATATCTAATGCATATCAAAACAACTTAAGATGTAATGAATTAATTAGCACTGTACACAGAGATGTATCAGAGCGCAACAGATGAATGCAAGCAGAAAACATTGTAACACCTGTGCTGGTCTTATGGTTCATGACTGGATGGATGTGAAGTCAAGTTCCTTTCAGTGGTTATGGTGAAATGAAAATCAAGTAATATCAAGATGCTGAAATGAATCTTCTATATGCTGTATATCTACCATTTTCTTTAGTGTGAGTTGATCTTAAGGTGGAAAGGGGTTCAACGTTTGATTGTGTGTTTCTTTATTGTGTATGTGTTTTTCCCAACACTAATCACAACTTGGACGCTGTAAGAATACACTGTTGGGGATTTAGAGGCAGCAAGCAATCAGTACCATACATTTGCTACTCCTAGACGTGTAAATGCAAATGTTTATTTAAGTCTGGGTTTATATAGATTTGAGGATTTTAAGTCTACATAAATAAAACGATCAAAAAACAAATTATTTGAAAATTATATGAAAAAAACATGATACACAGCAGGAAACTCACAATATTATTCTTCTTGAATTTTATTAAGAAGCAATGAATCTATATTTCTTCTTAAGTTTGATGGCAGAAACAATCAAACTATTGTTCACAAGTTTTATATTGATTACTAGCATTCGTGTGACTATTAAACCAATCACACTATTGTTTTTCTTAAGGTTTAAAATTTTTTTGATTCCACCTGTTTTTTAGAGTTGCTTTTCCACTGAAACTGTGTGAGAACTCTGACACATGCCTTAGACTCAAGCCTGTTGTGTTTGTATTCAGTTTACAGTTCAAATGTGACAAATGTGTTCATGTTAATGATAGTGTGGCAGTGTACGTTTTGTGCTGATCAGCTCTGTTTTCTGTGAGGTCTCTGTGCAATGTGCAATGCCCTCACCTCCGCCTCCTCACTATGCATGTTGGATGGACTATTTTCACCGAAAAACAAACATACGTTCTTTGACCTTCTGTACGGCACCTTTTTCTTTGTGCTGTTTTAATCTCTGTCTGCTGCTTAAGTGAGAAACTGAAGTGGGGAACTCCCCTTTAATCACAAAATCCCCCCATAATTAAGTGTTTAGGGTACAGACAGAGAGGATCAGATTGGGTTTGGTTTGAGATGCTCTGTTCTGGAGAAACTCAGTGAATGTGTGAGTAGACCATAGCAACAATCGTAGTTACCATAACAACCTCGTAATCAAACTTTGAATTTTCTTGTGGAAATGCAAACTAGTTGTTTGCTGTAATCCAATCCAACTCATACAGTCTTCAATATCATGATTGTGGTTGCACATTTTCAGATGGGTTCTGTGATCAATTGTTTGAAGACTGAAACTAAAACAAGTGCAATTATGTGTGCTTTTGTTTCTTTCCTGCATTTTATTCTTTTGTCCAGAGGTCGATCATTTACACCAAGCTCTACCTACAGAGTGCGTACAACCTTGTGCGTGTTTGAGCAGGAGATGAATGGAAAACTGCATTTGGCACCACCTCTGTCCATTATTGTTATCTTGTTATGCCTTATGGCTTAGTAAATGCACCGTCATTCTTCCAAGCTTTTATGAATGACATATTCAGGGATTGCTGAATCATTCCTCTGGGCTTATTGCTATAGTCATCAGCACAGATGGGCAGAGTACTTAGGCTGGGCAGAATACACGCAAAACTCATTACACTGCTCCGCTACCGGCCTAACACCCTTTGAATATGTGCTCGGGCACCAACCCCCTCTCTGCCCGTGGGATGGTGAAACATCAGACATTCTTTAGGTGGACAAGTAGTTCTGACGGGTGGAGAGGGAAGGCGAGCACACTTCCATCCTCCGATCAGTCAAGCCGTTTAAGAGTCAGGCTGACCAAATCCAAGGGGAAGTACCAGTATTTAGGGCTGGTGATCGAGTTTAGCTCTCAACCCGGGACTTATGTCTCTGTCTCTCAAGTAAGAAACTCTCACCCAGTACATAGGTCCCTATGATATATAGAGGCAAATATATCCTGTGGCATTTAAAACTCCCCACTCATATTCATATTGCCCCTGTGTTTCATGTCTCTCTCCTCAGACCAGCTATTCCAGGCCCGCTGGACGAGGGGGAGATCATAATTAAGCTGGATTAACTGAGAGTTGTGATTTGTGTTCGTCTTCCCACTCCCCTTGTGTTTCTAGTGAAATGGACATCTGATCCAGAGCTGATCCACACTCTACAGGTGTGTTCTGCTGGACTGTCCTGTCAGTGGGCTAACTGACCCAGTAGTTGCTGCAACGAGTCTTAGGTCTGGATTTTAGACAAGTTTCATTGGGCACTGCCAGCTGGGAGGACGAAGCTCGGATTTAGGGTCAAGCACCCTCTTCTGGACTTTAGAGTTTCTCTATTAAAGTCTGTTTTGGTTTGCGTTACCGCTGCTTCTGTGTCCTACTTCCCCGTAAAAAGCATGACACCTTTGCTGTTGTCAGTGCCAGCTGTTGTCAATGCTAGCTAGTTAAATACAGCCCAATTACCCACTTATCTGTGGTCATCATTCCAGACATGTAATAAGACACACCATCGTGGTGGCTTGCTTCCAACTTGTGTTCGGACTCCAACTTTTGTCTATACCAGAAGACACACTGCACACTTAAAATGACCTAATAATGTGGTTTTCAACACTTGTCCTGGGCAACCACTGCACTGTAAACTATTCTCTGCCCTCAACACACCTGATTTAGCTTATCAGGAATTTATTAAACTCTTTGGGGTGGTTTCCCAGACAGGGATTAAGACTGGACAATATTTCTCTTTAAATGTACCCGTTTCTATGTGTCACAGTTTTCCTCTCCACAGGCATGGAGAAACAAAGGGAACCAGAGACGTAGGTCATGGGGGATAATGGGGTTTATTTACAAGGAAAAAACAGAAAACAAAACCAGGCACGTGGACCAGAAACAGGTACAACAGAAAAACAACCATTACCAGAACAGGAATGAGAACATGAACCGAAAGGAGGGGATGTGAGCGTTAATGCTACCGTGTCTGAAACAGACACGGAGCATGACTTAAATACTAAAAGGAATAGAGACAGGAAACAATAAGAACACAGGGAAGAATCAACATGAACTGAAAACAGGTGACGGGGAATGACATGAACATGTGACTAATAAACATAAGCGGGGACAAACTGGGACACAGGGGACCCCTAGTGGGCCTACATGGAACATGAGGGAAACATGTGCAAACCATGAAAAGGAGTTAAACATGACCAGACAGAGAACCGGAGGGAACAGGAGGTAAACATGATCTGACATGAGAACAGGAGGGAACCAGGAAACAGGAAAAGTGGGAAAACATGATCAGAACATGAAAGGGAACATTAGGGAAACAGGATCAGAACATGAAACAGGAGGGAACAGGAGGGAACCAGAAGGGAACAGGATCAGAAGGGAACAGGAGGGACCAGGAGGGAACAGGAGGGACCAAGTAGGGACCAAGAGGGAACAAGGAGGGACCCAGAAGGGAACAGGAGGGACCAGGAAACTCACAGGAACCGGGAGCAAACAGGGAACGAGAACACGTGAATGGGGGCAACCCGGAACCAGGAGCTAAAGGGGACCAGGGACAGGAGACAGGATATCAGGAACATGAACAACCATTAAACCAAAAACCACATCCAGAATCAGAAAAGAAAGGAAAGAAACAGAAAAGAAACAGTAAAACAGGAACATAACCAAAAGCAGGGCCAAAACCAGTCCGAACTGTCACACTATGTTTATCAGCTGAGGTAAGAAACCACTTGAAACTATGCAAGGTGGTGCTCTATGCCTGGAGCAGAATTCCTCTGGTCTGTTGAACCAAACTTGTGAGTAATGTAGGTGTGGATATAAGATCTTTAAATCAGATATTAGCAACTCATTTGATAGGTTACCCTATTCTAGTTGTCTGAATCATTCCATGCTGTCATGGAGTTGTTCTACTGCAATTGTATCAGTATAACCTCTTGAGCAGCCATACCACTGATCCTGGTAGTAGACTGACACTGACCTGGTTGTGGTGTGTGTGTGTGTGTGTGTGTGTGTGTGTGTGTGTGTGTGTGTGTGTGTGAGAGAGAGAGAGAGAGAGAGAGAGAGAGAGAGAGAGAGAGAGAGTGATTGTGTGAGTTTGTACACAGAGTGGGTCACAGCAGTGTGCACAAAAAGTCCACAACTATGTAATGAATAATCCATTGATCAAGGAGTACCTGTTTACCAGTGTTGCTGTGAGGGTCCTGACCATTGATTATATATGTAGTGAAAATGATGTAGTGAACTATTGTTTGCAACAGTAAACCTACATGGTTAATGAACTGATCAAATGGACAGTGAGTATAGATACAAGGTTAAAAGTAAAATATGTTAGTTATGTAAACTCCTTGCACACCATATACTTATGTAGCCACAAAAGAGGCCTAAAAATAATAGTTTCTGCTATATTTGCTGTTCAGCACTTTGTCGATATACATGTACACAGACATAAGTACTTAATAAAACTTAATAAAACATCTGCTGGGAACACAAGAGATCCAAAAGGATCAAAATACTTGCTTCTGTCTACCATCACTGACTTCAACCCCTACTGGGACCTTAGTGCAGCGAAAACTCTGGCCAATCATTTTTTTAATGCCCTAACCTTGGCTAGATGGTGACTCTTTTATTTGACGTCCCTTTATTAGGTAGCCTCTGTGCAATCAGTTTTGTGCAATCAGTTTTGTTTCGGTGTGACAAGTCTGCAACAATGACAAACCATGCATGAAAATAAAACCACTGGTCAACAAACCAGCTAGGATATGGTTTCAAACAAAGCTCAGAAATAGCTTCTACAAAATGGATAGTGTCAACATTTAGAATTTGTTTACCATCAAACTGCTCAAGCATGGAGGAATGGAAATAAAACCAGCCACTGAATGGTTAAAGGTGACATTCCAGTGAGTGGTGATTTAAGCATGCGTATGTGGGCAGAATGGTTGAGACTGAGGCAGACTCTACTGCTATGTATATCTACTTAAAAATGCAACCTTGTGACAATGGTACACAGTTTTGTTTTTCATTAAGTCACATCAGAATCATTAAATCATATCAAGATAGATTCAGCAGCAAAGGTGTTACATTTGGAACAGTGAGACATCCATTCATGTCAAAAGTAGACCATTACATTTGTCTTATAGTTAGTTAAAGAACATTCAGCTTTTTGTTTTTGAAGTTCTACTGACAACCTTGCATTTGAATCACTTAGAAAATATATAGCAACATTGGCATTTTGATGCCCAGCCCACTGATCTTAGATTAGATCACTTTTTCCTATAATAGAAGTTGTCCTGATTCACAGTGAATTCATGCTGTAAACAAACCTTGCAAAATATGACATCAGAAAGCCTTTACAATTATAGGCCAACAATGTTGTGGATGATTTTATATCAATGTTTGAAATGTTGTCCTTTCAAATTCTACAATTTTTTCACCCTTGATTGTTCCCATAAATCTCCATTTCCATCCCAAACATCTCAGTTTTAGATAACACTTCATGCACCCAAAACACAGACATACGATCCAATACAGTGAGTGCAGAGTTTCTGCTTCTGCAAACCATATTTATTTACACAGAGAAGGTAAATGGGGCGTTATTATATTTGTCACGATGCCCTGTGGCATGAACATTACTGATTCTGTGTTCCAAGATGTGGCAACTGTCTAAAATTTCCTCTGTAACATGATGGTATTTTGTCTGTACATGGTTAGAGAAACAGGACAGCGGATATCTTTCCAATCAAAGCAAGTATATCCAAATCAGCACCACATATATGATGTACTGGATGTCATATACATATATTTGATTCTTCTGTAATGTCTTATGTAAACAGACTTTTACCCTCTACTCTGTATTTAATGTGCTCCCAACTTTAATGTAGGTTGGAAGTTGAGAGGACTGGAGAATTAATCATGTATTTTGACAGCAGACAAGAATGAATGTTTCCACATAATGGAATTTAATGACCTCTACAGTGACAGACAGACTGCTGTCCATTAATTAAAATAGAAATTATTATATTTGGAAAGGTCCACATCTGCCCAGGCCTTCTGAGTAATAGCTCTTTAGAAACAGTAAATCAGTTTACAATCAAATCTAAACAGTTCAGTTGAAGCTAATACAACCAGTTCACTCTTCTGGGCCTCAACACAGACCTAATTCAATACATCGTTTTTATTCAGTTAACCATTCTAGTGATCACAGCTATTGTTGTCCAAATGATAATGCAGGATCTGAAAGATAATTGAATGTGGTGAAGGCCATTTAGGAACTAAGTCAAGGAATATTTTTTCTTGAGGTGCACCAAGCAAGCATGCTTGTGGTTTTCAAGAATTTGAAATCCCCGGGAGTTGGAGCATTTACCTCAGACAAACAACCAGGCACAACTACAGACAAAACAAATTAGTATTTTAGTGTAAGAGCCAAAACCCAAGCAAACCCTGGTCTGTCATGCCAACCTGCTCACCGCTTTTTCCCTCACTTCATATGTTTATTTTTCACTTTTCTGTTTTTTATTTGCATAGTCCACCAAGCTCTCTTGGACCATGCAAGCTTGCCATAAAGGAACTTGCTGAAGCAAACAATCAGGAAAAGCAGCCCAACAAAAATGGAGTGGCTGCGTATCATTTATATGTTGGGTGACTTGCATTTAAGAGGAAGGAAGTGTGTGTGTGGTGTGGGCACTTTTCAGCATAACTACGCAAAACCTGTACTGTGGGTTCATGCATGTCATAGTTACTAACCATTTTATAAACATCAGCAATTAGCAATTTCTTTTGTTTATGAACATTTACAGAGGGGAAGGAGAGAATGGTATGGGAAACTTTACATGTGCAGTGGTTGGGATGATGTCTTATAACATAGGTTGTGTTGCTTTTGTTTGGATGACTTGGCAAATTGTATCTGAACACAATGCTCATTTGTCACTAGCTCTAGCTGGTGGCTAAAAGTAGTTTTTGTCAAAACCTCATCATAAAGGTTTATCTTATTTCATCTCTGATATGTCATTGACAGAAAGCATCCAAACATTTTTCAATGCAGCTGTTTTCATTGAAACCATGAAGACAAAAGAAGACAAAAAAAGCAATAACTAGCCAGATACAGCACAGCACATTTTCATTTATGTACTGAGAGATCCTGTGCCAATCCTGAACTTCTACATATTTAGAGAGACATTTCTCTGAAAGGAACACTGCATGGATCAGTAAAAGTTACAGAGTGGACTTTGTTTACATCTTTTGGTTAGGGCCTCTTTCACATAGCGTACATGTGACATGTTGTTAAAGATATTTGTGTCTCTACAGTGTTTCCCTCCAAGTCAAATGCTGCCAATCCTGCTAGTGGTCTCCTAAGTCGCTTTCAGGACAGAACAATATTTTTCAAATAAATTCATCTTTGGAAACTGCAAAGATAAGTCATAAGTCATGTGATATAAAAGTCTGCTTCATTAAAATCATGAGGGTTGTCTGTAATGTCCAAGATACACAATCTCCAAAGAAAAGTTACTTTGGGCTACCATCTTTATTTTCTGAATCTTTGGTTAGGGAGGCAGTGGTGACCATCGGAATGTTCTGGTGTTCTTGGTCTGTGTGTATGGATTTAGGTCTTCCTGATACCTTCTTCCCCATCACATGCCACCTAACCTTCTGGTCTCTGTCAGACTGATGGCTCAGAGCCCTAGCCCATGCTGGGAATCCACCTCCTTTAGAATGGTGGGTGCTGACTTCCTGAAAACAATGGCAGGGGGTTAATCTGAGGATGCAAAAATAGAGCTGTTAAACATTAGCATGCCTGTACCAAACATTTTCCTGCCCACCCAGCTGGAATTCTTAACTGTCACCCTTCCCTTGTCCTGGAGAGAATACTAAAGGTGATGTGCATCTTATTTTAATGTTTCTTTTTTATCGTTGCCACTCTGCCACTCTTTGTCCAATCCAGTGTGGAAAGGGTCAATGGAATCTGTTCATCTTCTACGATCCTGTCTTGTGATGCTGCAAAATGTCAGAGGTTAATCTCTTAATGAGCCCAGGGACAGAGCAAAACAAGTGGTGCATCTGAAAAACCCTAGTAATCTCTTGGTAATTCTAGCCTTTTCATATTTACCCAGGAAGCCCTGTGAAATCCAAGGGGAAGTTTCTCTTTCTTCTTAGTCTGCCTAAGCAGGCTTTACTTAGTAAAGCTGCACTTTAAGAAGATTAATTGAAAAACCAAATTTTCTGCCATCATGTCACCCCATGTCCTCAGCCCTACACCATGCAATGGCTGGATAATTCTAGTGCAACAATTAAAATTTCATTTTGGCTGGCATTCGGTTGACTGTCAGTAAGTAAATGCCACAGATTGGGGCTATTTTTTTTAATGTGAAAGAGTTGGCCATTCATTACTTCCATGCAGCAATCATGGGGGCACAAAGCACAGATAATGAGGTGCTCGGAAAGCTGGAAGACCACCATGCTGGCGCGCAGCTCCAAACCTAACCCTTAACAAGCACAAGACAATGCCACAGATCATAACACATCCAGAGAGGAATGGCTCATGCCTTGAAAAGCTTAAGTTCTGTGTTCTCATATTTTTATGGTCTATAATTCGATATCTTCTTCAATTTTCTTCAATAGAAATTGCATTAGTTGCAGTGGTAAAATTGCTATTTGATACTTCAGCTTTACTTGAGTCTCGTTTAGATGAACATTTTCTCTGCTTTTTCTGCCTAGCACAGAAATAGTTCAACCATCAATCACTGACCAGCCCAGTAGGAGCTTAAGTGGCAGGATGTATGCGGCTGTCTAAAGCCCCAGTGGTTCCTGTTTACTGTTTTATTTTACAGCTCAATGCATTTTCTGTTTCTGCATGTGTTTTTCATGCAGGAGTCTCTGTCTTTTAAATTCCTGCCCTACAGTATTGTGGTATCAACTTCTCTCCTTGCTTTTTCATGTTAATAGTGCATGTGAAAAACAACACACACGGTTACAGCACAGATGACCAGTAACCGCTGCAGAGCTTCAGTTTCCCGACGCATCATTGTTCCACCAAATCCATTTGTTTTTAAAAGAAGTGCACTGGGCTGAAGAACCCACTGACTGATACTCTTGTAAAACACCCATCAGTAGCATATATCCAAAACGCACGTTCTCACGCAGAAGAAGAAAACCACAATGGCAGATGACGGCGATGTGGTGAATGGGGCCGCTGGGAGGGTGGCTGTGACAGTTAAGGACTGAAGTTTCCATGCATCAAAAACCAGGGGACTGCCCACATGTATGTGTGCTTCTTGTTTATGAAGCAACCACAGAGTTATTGTACTCCTGTCAATATGAATGGAAGTTACGTCTTAAATTCGCTAAAACTTTTCCTGCATTGAAAGCTGGCCACGTACAGAACAGCACAATTTTCCCCACAAGTTGTTTTTTTCCCACCAAAAGGACAGTAAATTAGTTAATAAAAGATGTGTGATACAAAAGGGTGGTAGGGGCTCGTGGAGTTCAGGCTACATAGAATCTATTTGCTAGTCCACCAAGAAAGTTGACTTTTTACTGAAAAGCTCCTGACTGTAGTAAGCATGTTCTTCCTCTGACCAAATGTGAGGCTGAGCAATATTGCTCAATAGTCCTACTGTGCATAATAGTCATACCATTGCATATTTGTGGCTGTTTTGAGAGGCTGTCTTTAGTAGAACATTGGGAAGTGTGTGAACAAATGGACAATGAACAAATGAAGCTAAATTAATTGATAGTGAGATTCAGCTGATTGAACACAGCTAGCCTTTAATGCTGCATGCTCTGTTGGATTATAACCTCTCTCACATTTAAGGTTACAATCATGATGTAATCACATCAAAGTTTTACCAGGCACACTAGGCCATGGTTGAAAGAAAATGCAGAAGACATGAGGAAAACAGCTGTTGCATTATGTCAGACTGGAAAAGGCTGCAAAAATATATCTAGGGTTCATCACCAGACATAGGACCTTGGAGTATTGTTGAATCCTATCAGCAGAGACGGCCTGACAAAATTTCCCCAAGGTCACAGAGACAACTCATCCACAAAGGCATCAAAGGTTTCAGGAGAACAGCCATGGAACAGCAGATCTCTAATCACAGTGTTCTCTATAGTAAGAAAGGGAATAAGTAAAAGTGACATTCGTGTGAGAGTTGCATGGCAGAAAACACTGCTAAACTAAATGATCCATCAGTGCTCATGTCTCATTTGCAAAAAAAAGAAACTCTTGTGTAATCCCTAAACCTTCTGAAATAATGTTTCATGGCCAAATGAGTCAGAAGTGTAACTTTTTGGGCAACACAGTTTCCTTTCTGTCTGAAGAAATGTTTTCCAAAATGTCTTGGAGGGGCCTAATGAAAACCTTCACTCAAACAAGCAGTTCATGCTGGCAAACCTAACCAATACGTCTGAGCTAAAGCAGTCCTGCAATGTGCAACATGAACTTAAGTTACATGAAATGTCGGTTGTAGTAGTTGCTGCTACAAGTCAAGGCTTAAATAAATTATCACAACATTAAAACCAGGTGAAGTGAATAACACTGTCATTTTGAAGAGCTACCTGTAAATAGGGTGGAGTATATTAGGCAAGAAGTGAAATGTTTTTTTAAATTGATGTGTTGGAAAAAGGAATAATGGGCAAAATTTGGAACTTTGACAAAGACCAGATTGTGATGAATCGACCAGGTCACAGTGTGCCCAAAATGGCAGGATTTGGCAGGTATGCAGGATGCAGCAGTTAGTACCTACTGAAAGTGGCCCATGTAAGGACAAACTGTGTGGTTACATAGTCTTAGGTGCCCAAGGGTCACTGATACAAATAGGGAGCAAAGGATGTTATCATGTATGATCCTACTGATGAGCTACAGTTGCATGAATTGCTGTAAAAGTTTATGCTGGTTGTTATTAAAAGGTGTCAGAACCTACAGTAGACACCGCCCCTTCAGGACCAGAGTTGGCGACCCCTGCCCTACCTTTTCAACGTTAAAGCCCACCTATTTATTGCAGCATGTTGCCAAGGCCCATTTGGCCATATTAGATAATATTAAATAACCAATTGCGGACCAATGGACTGTCTTTATTTTTGATTTGCAGCCCAATCGAAAGTCTTTGTGGACCATCAGTGGTCCGCAGCCCAGTGGTTGAGAAACCCAGCTCTAGGCCAGTGGCCCCCAAACCTTTTGCACCAGTTTCATGTAAAACAATATTTTCATGGACAATATTTTCATACAACTAAAAACCAAAGTGCATTTGTATTATACTACTTTTTGCTAGGTTGTGGGCTAGATTTTTCTCCATGATTCACTATTTACTGGTTGTTTTTCCGTGGACTCCTTTTTGTGCATACTGAAAACACCCTAGAAGATCTAATGGTTTGGAGATGCTCCGACATGGTCAACCATCCATCACCGTTTGATTTATCAAAGTTTCTAACACTTGCCATTTTTTCTCACTTCCAACACATATTTAAGGACTGACTGTTCCCTTGCTTCCGAATATATCTTACCCCTTGACTGGTGCCACTGTAACTGTCACAGGGTGTCAGAGATATGGCAAAAGCAACACACATGCATGAATTCAGTAATCTGGTTTTAATAGGAAAACAGGAAAATAAGCAACAAGGCAAATGGAGATGGAGCGCTAGAGCATGCAGTAAAGGATTGAAAAAAAGGGAACAGACAGGGAAAGTCCTTTCCAGGTTACATTCAGGAATCAAACAAGCAAAGCTCCTTACAGGAACATATACCGGAGTCCTTGGCAGTGAGGCCCTCTCAGGACGAGGTGCAGGTCACACATGACCAGTGGGGCCTACACAGAGCAAGCACACAAGGCACTAGGCATTTGCAGACAGATGAGGGCACTGGATTTCACAGGAGGAGGCCACCACACACTCTCATCAAGGGTGCCAGACAAGGTTCCAGGCAAGGCCCGATCTGAACCTTGCAGTGGAGGCAAGTCATACACTACGGCAGCCAACACACAAGGTCCCAGAGGGCATCTCCCAAAGGAAGCCACTATTAGTAATGGTCTGGAACAGCAAGACCAACATGACCCAAACACACAAAGGCCCAGCAAGGAGCAATCCTCTACTGCTGGGGACCTTCACAGGGATCACAAGCCAGGCGTAACAGAACTAGAAACCAAAACTAGAGATGAAACACAGAGAGGCAAATACACTCAACACAAAGAGGAAAGGATGAGTAGGGAATGCTGACGTTAACAACCACCAGCCTCATAGTAGACGTGGCTTAAGTAGGACCAAACAAACAAGGGGCAGCTTAGTCCAGTTAAGGTCATGGGCCAAACCAACATGGGATTCAGAAGGGGGAACTCAGGGTAAAGTAGGGTGTCCTTTTAGCATGTTTATGTCTCAGAAAATGTATGCTTAATAGCTAGCTGAACCACCATTGCCATTAAAATGAAGACCCATTGCAAGACTGGGCACAAGCTGTAGAATTTTATTTTATATATATACACTGTATATTTGCAGTAAGATCTATGGATACCTGATCTCCCTTAAGGGTTGTTAGGATGGTACTGTGTGTCAGTGTCATTAAAGCAGTTTAGACACCCAGTGGTTCCCAGGTTTTTTGCCTTCTGCGGTCAGGCGTCACCCAAAGGTGTCCAGTGTTCTTGGCAGTATTGGTTAGGTGGCCAGCATTGTGGTCACACTTTGGGAAAGGAAATGCTCAAATTACCACCTATCTACACACATTATCCAAGCTTTTTTTGGACCCTTGTCCATTGTTCCATTTTCTGTCTCTCTGTTTTTCTCTTTTTCTGGCATCAGAATAAATGTCAGCAATCTTTCTAGAGTGAATACACCCGGAAAAGCCAGGCCCCAATAAGAAGTTCCCCAGCAGACATGGCCTAATCCTGTTTAAGTATACCACTTTTTTTGACATGTTTGTATGCGTAATTATTAAGCTTTTATCTGCATTTTCATTTAAACCTCAGATTCAGAGCATGTCAGGTATGGAGGTTGTACCTTATCACAGCATACCACAGTATGTCACAGTATTTACTGTATTTGTAACCTTACAGAAATGTTATATTTTATCTGTAAAGCTAACCCATGTAGGCATAGTCCCAGTTGTTAATAAATATTAATGTATATACATTGTAAGATAGATACATAAACATATTACGTATTGTTTCACAGTATTAGTGCATTGCCAGTTATGATGGCTTGAAAAGTGTAATTACTGAATAATGAGTTTTGATTTGATGAGTAAAAGGTTCAGGGGTTACTGTGAGTATTTAGCAGTTAAATAGGTGTCACAGTTACAGAAATAGCCCTACCATATCAAACATCAGAAGCTGAAATTTATGAATCACAGGTGATTTAAACATGCTCCACTCTGCAGGGTGGGAGGCAGCAGTATTTCTCACTTTGCTACACCAGTGCCACTATGGCAGTATTTATCAACTTGTGAGAACACATGCAAAGCATTAGCCAGTAAAAAAAACTACAGTACTTACATTGAAGTTAAAAATGTACATATTTGTACTTGATTGTGTGTGTGTGAGCGTGTGCATGTGTGTTTGTGTGTGTGTGTGTGTGTGTGTGTGTGTGTGTGTGTGTGTGTGTATGTGTGTGTGTATGCTTATGGAAATGTTTGGGGAGTTTGAGGACTTTGTCATTTCTGGTAACGTCAGCTAGTGGCATAAAGAATAGCAGTAAGAAATGTCATATGAAGTCATACAGGCATCACACAAGACTAGAAACATGACCCATACACCAGAGACACCACTCCCTATAGTTAGTTGGACTGATTCTAATAAAACTTCAGAGAGAAGGCCCAGCTCCTGAGATACCTCAGCTCTAGGGCACATATATAACACTGCAAAAAACAATTATGGAATCTTAGAAAAACAATTCTGTGCTGTGCAGTGCAAGATTCAATCTCATGTCATCTCACATGGTTTTTTTTAAACCTTAGAAAATCTGATTTCAATAAATAGAAACACCCTAAAGCAGTCAAATGCCTGCGGGTTTTCCTTACACACTTGTGAGCAGAAATGATCCTGAAAGTTCTCCCAGGTTTGTTTCTAAGACCTAAAATAAATGAAGGCTTTGTGTGATGTGATTTTTAAAAGTCCAGTAATGGTTATTACATGTTTTTAAAATGACAAAGCCTTTGGTTCTGTGTGACATAGGAACCCCAAACAAAGCTCAACATGACTTTCTGAGTCCATCATCATCATAGTCATCATCATCTGAGGATGAGTGCAGAGGTGCGCATGCTGCTAAGAATCCATGCCTTCAGGTCAGACAATAAAGCTGACCTGAGAGGGCCAACCTGTTCCAGGACATCAGAGCAGTAAAGCGAGCACAAGCAAAGGAAATCCACAGCATCTTCCGGGACACTGGTGACACACAGAACATGTGGCAGGGCATCCAAGCCATCACCAACTACAGCACATCTCCACCTGCCTGACGTACTGAATTACTTTTATGTGAAATCTGAGGCACAGAACAACAACCTCAACGACAAGGTGCTCTGTCTCATGGCTGATGTGAGGAGGGCTCTGCTTAGAGTCAACCCACAGAAGGCCACCACAATCTGTTTTTAATTCTTCTATTTATTATTCAACCTATTTTTAATATTATTTCTATTTTAATTATAAAGTCAACATTTGGGGCGGCTCATAGCCTAGTGGTTAGGGAGTTGCCGCTGCGATCAGAAGGTTGTGGGTTTAAATCCCGGGACTGCCAGTAGCACCGCTGAGGTACCCTTGAGCAAGGTAACGTCCCCACACACTGCTCCCCAGGTGCTGTGTTCCTGGCTGCCCGCTGTTTCACTTGTGAATGGGTTATAAATACAGAGAAAGAATTTTGTGCTGTTCACCCTGTATGCTGTGGTGTGTTCACGTATGTCAAAAATAGACACTTTAAACCTTATTAGACCCAGAATGTACATATGAGTTGGGCCTGAGTTCACAGATCAGTTTCCTAGTGTACATTTTCTTTTAACCTACTGTAGACCAAAAAACAGTGAACAGTGAACATGTCAAAGCTACCTCTGCTGTTTAGAAAAGCATTTTGAGAGCAACCCTCTGGAAAGGTGTATTTCTTTGGCCATCTATACAAAATTCCTACAGTGGAGTGTGGCAGCCCACATAGGGGAAGGTTGTCCCGGTGGTAAGACAGTTGCCATGGTGGCAGGAATCAAGCAGACGACTAGAGCTGTCTGTAGGTAAACAGAAAGAGTGACTCATGGCTAGACAAACTCTCTCTCTCTCTCTCTGTGTCTGTCTCTCTCTCTTTCCCTCTCCTTCTCCCTCTTCCTCTGTGCTGCTCTCTGACTGTGGCAACACCATGCTGATAAGTCTGCTTGTGGCTTAGTGGGCAGCAGTGTGTCATGACATTCAGTGGACAGGATTCCTCTTCATTCTCCCTGACTTGTGCTCCTACTCCTGCGCCACAAGCCATTCCAAGTCTTAACCACAGCGAACCACCGGCCACCTCCCGGCACAAGGGCTAATGCTAAAATAGAAAGCCGTAAGCTCTTTTACATCTGTCCAGACAGAAATTAGACATTAGCTGAGTGGAATAAATTGTCCACCGCTGTCTTGTCTCCTCGTTTCGAAGAATGTCAGGTCTTAATTTTGACCAGTTGTCTTTGGCAGTTTCTTCAGGGTCAGCGAACTGTGTGTGGGGATACAATGAAAAGAAGTTAACAATGTTGTCAATTAGGTTGAGATGATGAGTTGTTCAAGCGGCAAAATAATTATTCTGCATGTCTCTGATAAAATTGATGCAATCTTGAGAAACCAGGGATTTGTTAGAATTGGAGGAACCAAATCAGACACACACACTTAGCCATGATATAATTAAATTCTCCTTTAAGCTAAATTCGGGTCAATATTTGGAAAAAATAAAATGTTGTAATGCCATTAAGTTTGCCATTCAACATTGCTGTACTTTTTTTTTTTAGCAACATCTCAAAAATGTCAAGAATGTATCCTTGGAGCCATAATGAAAGATTGTAACCATCACTATGCCAGCAGGTCCTTGTGTCTGTCTTTACCCCTATTCCATGGAAATGAAGCAGCACCAGCATCATTCCCATAATCTAACTCACCCATGCAGGACATCTCCTTCACTTTAAACCAGCCAACTTCTCCCAGGCTGGTTCACACACCCCCCATTTGCCCTGACTTGACAATACCACGGGTGATGAGGCGTATAAGCGGGAGAGAGTTAACCCCCCTTCTCAGCCAGACTGCTATTGTGAGTTGTGAGACGAGTGGGTTTCATGTGAAAAGCCATTGCAGGCCAAAAACATGTCTGTGCATTTTACATGCAAAGCTGACATTTACATTGATAATTATCTCTCTATTTTCCAAAGGTCTTTAGTGTGTGTGTGTGTGTGTGTGCGCGCGCGCGCGCGTGCATGCGTCTGTGTGCTTGTGCGCGTGTGCATGTGGGATAGGTTACGAAAGATCAAAACCAAGACCACTTTAGCTGTAAGGTCTGATTTATTCATTAATCATGTGGGAAGTATACTCAAAAAATATTTAACAAAAACCTACTGCATTTGTCACCCAACGATTCCCTTAACTCTTGTTAACTTCTTGCTTATCCCAAACTGTAATTGTATTCATAGAGACACTAGATGTCAGTGTTGAGTCTGTACCTGCTGTAAACAGAAACGCTGATGCCTGGACAGTAACAAACTCACTTTCTCACGCTTCACTAGCAATGGTAACTCTTTTACAGGAGAGAATATGCTATGATTCCTACATTATTTATTAAGTCCTTCATTTTAAACTTATACTTGAAATTACTAACTTGGAGCGTAATTCTGGAGCGTATTAATAAAATGATGAGGAAAAAATGGTTTGCGGATCTCGTATTCAGTTCAGTCATTTATACTGATGTTGTCACAAAGCAGCTTTGCAGAGTCCAGGTCCAAGCCCCTAGTGACCAAGCCAAAGGCGACAGGGGCAAGGAAAAACTAAGTATTCTGGTAATACTCACTGCTAAATTTAATTTTTACATCTGTAATTATTAAATGATGGCTAAGCCTTATTGTTTCCTTTTGCTGTTGCAGAACATCTCATAAAAGCTAAATGTACATTTTTTTTCCCTTAATCTTTTCTCACGCTTAGATTGTACTGTCTCAGCTCACTCCATGTCATTTACGGCCTTGGCTCATGGTGCATTTCATGGGCACTGGAAGCATTTTTAAAGTGAGGGGACACAGGGCTCTACATATCGACTGTTGTTGGACGGGGCGGTGTGGGCACCGCTCTACGTCTCGGCTCTGGTCCGTGAGGGAAAAAGTGTGTATATTTGGGGAGGAGCATGAAATGAATTATTGCTATAACTGCTATAATGGTTCCGGTGCCCATGTTGCAGCTGATGTGATTCTAGATACAATATGATTTACTGTAAGTTATAAAAATGAACTTCACCGCTACAGGCAGCCATTATAAGCAATATCAGGAATGGTCATCACAAACACCAATAATTAGTGCTAAACTACATTAAATATCTATACCACCGCGATCACTGAGCATTTTGAGAGAAGTTTTGAGGATGTACTTTCATCTAAAATTGTTTGGCTATTTGACTGACTATTGGCTTTTAGTGCTTGTTAGCTTTAGCAAAATTTGTATCCCAAGCATGTCTTAACTGATCAACTATGTATGTGGGAAAATTTTATTTTTCATGAAATCAGTTTATAGGTTATACTAATAATCACTGGAGACATGCTTTGTACTTTCCATGTTTTTCTTTTTTGTCAGATATTGCGGTGTGTGTGTGTGTTTGTGTGTGCGCACGCGTGTGTTTGTGTGCGTGCTTGCGCGTCTGTGTGCTTGAATGGAGTGTGTGGGGGATAGCTACAGAATGTTAGGAATCTAATCTTTACCAAGGCCAGAGAGTAGTGGACTGACCACACACATACACTTGCCTGACCTCCCCATAATAAATCCCTGAGGTTTCTCTCTCGAATACATATGTAATGAATTCTTTCACATTGTAAATCCTCTGAATATGGATTTAATAAAATCTTTTCAAGTAAGGTGGTACTTTGGCACCTGTTCTGTTACACACTAAAAATCATTCATTTAATGAATAAACTGATGCTGCTTAATTGTTTTAATTAACTGAGAGAGCCACTAACTCAATATAGTTGGGCTGTTGGGTAATGTGTCACTGAGGAAATTGCATGATTATGCTCTGGTTTTTGCAGTAGTAATTATGTAAGAAGTGGCCTGTAATCTGTGGGATTTCCATGATGTGTGTGAGCACAGCGATGTGTGTGTGTGTGTGTGTGTGTAAGAAGTTAGGACAGGGAAGAGAGAAATGCCATGGAATGTCTGCGCTCATCTTAGTTTGGCAGAATCTGTGGTTAACACATTTAGGGTTTGCATCTTCAGTACAGTGCATTCAGATCTCATTAGTGGCCACCATTCATCTCAAACCCATTCACATACTTTTGAATGCATTCAGCTCAGTAAATTTTCTGTTTTAGATGTTGCCACATTCAAACCAATACCCGTGTTCAAATTCATCTAAATATGTCCGAACCTGGTCCATTAGAGGAAAAAAAACTGATTCCAGGGTAACAAAGGCCAAACCATAATTCACTTGCACCCACAGACTGCTCTCCCGTTCCACAAATCATGAAAGCCATTTTCAACTGTGTAACAACAAACTATTTAAGAATATTCACTTCAGACCGTGGAGATATTGTCATGGAACAGTGACTTTTATTCTTATTTAATTCGCAATGTTAATTTGGTTGCACACCTCAACAACAATGCCAAAACCATGCACTCTTAGAGATGTCCAAGGCTGTCTTTCAATGCTATATGGCTTGTAACTGGGCTTCAACTGCTGGCAGTTTCAATAACTGGCATCACTTCAAACCCACTCTGGAAAACAAACCGCCATTGTTATGCCCTGGTTTAATTCAGCGAGATCAATAGATAGTGCCTACTTAATCAAAACTGCTTGCAGTTACACCGTGGACACACACCGTTTCTTTTTGAGCCCTCCCTCTCCTCACTTACCTTTGAAATCTTTGTTTAATGCAAGCTAATATCTAACCTGGGGGGAGTGTTGTGAGCTTAGGGAGAAGTGATAAAAGCCTTGAGCGCACCTGCCATCATCTGCTGATGGGCCGCATAGTCACAGGCATCACTGCTTCTGGCTTTAGCTCAAGTGAGCCGCAGGCCATGCTGTCTTTAATGGAATTCTTAAGTACAAGTCTCTCAGATGTGAATGTGAATGGCTGTCTTTGCTGCTGGATGATGTCAATTAGAATAACATTTCATCAGTGGGTCTGATCACTAGTCTGACTTTACCAATAAAAATAACCACTGAGGTTGAAAAACACTGTAGGATTGTAAACTAATCTTATTTTTGCAAATGTATATTAAATCTATTTATGTATCTATTTTTCTTCATGACAATGCAGGCTTGGGCATTGTCTTTCACATGCATTTTCTGCCAGTTCTTTAACAGATCCTCCACATCCCACCAGTTGAGGTCATGAATGAATGTATTGACTGGGTACAGGAGAGTGGGACTGAAGGACCTGTGTGATTTTAAAGTCTCTGCATCACACAGGACACCTCTCCCCTGCATGGTTACTGTTTGCTCTACTGCAGTAGCACAGTGCTGCTGTGTTTGCCCTGTGGAGTGGGAAGCCGAACTGTGTTTGAGGAGGATCTGCATCACCGGCCCTTGTGTGTCAAATACCTCCTGTTATTTTACAGGCTCACGGTTGCTATGAGACAGTAGAACACAGCTGGGCTAGTGACTGAGGGCACCAAGCAGAAACTTGATGTGAAAATACATGGCATAGAACTGATGCAAATCAATACTGTGGGAATCTACTGTCCTTTAATACAGCAGAGTGCTTTGATGGGTCATACTGAGAGAAATAAGACATTGAATGTCAGAATGCTAATAATTAGTTGTTATTTGCAAAGCACTTTGGGAAAGTGAAGGGCACTTTATGCAGTCCTGAGCAGCCTGACGAAACATTGAAGTGACTGAGCAGGAGCTTCCCAGCACTTCTTGTACTTTTGTTCCTTTTTTGTTCATTTGGTTCTTTTTGTCTTTATGGTTAGGTGAGGGAAAACAAATGGAGACCCAGGTGCTTGATGCTCAATGCAATCTTTAATGAAAAAGTTTCCAAACTGGTGGTAGTAGCCTAGTGGGTAAAACACTTGTCTCCTTGAGCAAGACACTTAAGCCTCATTTGCTCCAGGGGGACTGTCACTGTAACTAATGCTGGATAAGGGTGTAGGCCAAATGCCACCTGGATGTAGAGAGGGGGAATAATGGGTGAGGGCTCTCCAGATACCTCAGCAGGCACATAACATCCTGACACCTTCCTGACGTCTCTTTGCCATTCTTAGAACTCAAGATAATAATACAAAAATTAAACCTGGTGAAAAAAAAAAACAAATTGGTGAACCACTGCAATGAAACCACTGCAATGCCTTAACATTGGTCAGTTCAGGCCATTCCATCATAGCAACAACCTTTTCAAGCATCATTTACAGAAGACTGGGGCCAATCTGGTAGTCCAGAAATGAAATTTTGTCATGATTTAATTCACATTTGTTCACTTTAAAATACAACCTGCGCTCAAGCAGGCTTGAAGAACTGTAGCAACATGCCCCACATGGTCCTGTTATCGGCATATATGAAAATGTCATCAATGTAAACAAGGACAAAATACCCCAGCAAGATTCATAATAGAGCATTAACAAAGGGACGGAACACAGAGGGAGTGTTGGGCCAGCCATAAGGCATGGTGCAATACTAGTAGTAGCCAGAGGTGTCCAGTAGAAGTAAGGTGGAAACAAAACAGTGGTTAGAATTAATAAAATTAAGAAATTATGAATAGGTGATTATAAAGAAACAACACAAATGGGTGAATAAATAAGGAATGCAAATCCAAATGTGAACAGGGAACACAAGAGACACTTGAAGAAACTAGACGCAATCTCAGAACTACAACACATGAGTGAACAAACGACTTCTGCATCAGGCTGATGCACTTAAATACCATGAGGTGCGGACACTACATTAATAAAAAAAAACTATCCAGTGATCCAGAGCATGGGAACGTCTTTGAATGGAGACGTGCGTGAGTGTGTGACATCTGCTTTATTTGTAAACCTAACCATGTTAAAGTATACTTGGACGTTCAAGCATTTGCTGCCAGATTTGTTACAATTGCTTGTGCCACATATTTAAAAGCAAAACTGAGGGTCAGCTGTTGGTATACATTGTAAGCTGTATAGTAAACATAATGTACTGTGGCAAAACAAACAGTAAATTAATTACTACCTAATGCACACTGCCATTTCTGAAGAGCACACTTAGTAGCTTTCCCTCAAACATGTTTGGCAGCTGTCAAGAAAATTCTCTTGCCCCAAGACAAACGATGTCTGCAATGGAAACATCAGTTCTATGCATCAAGATGTAAACAAACTACAGCCCTATCAGTTAATAGCATGAATCTTCAAATGAGAGTGTCAACATACACATTTAACATTTGCTGAATATAATTCCAACCATATTACAAAAGCACTACATGAAATGTCTAGTATTCTGGCCTCAACTTTTCTCCACCTTAAAGTGTTCCCTCATCAATTTTGTAAACGGTTTAACCTTTTTTTGAAAAGTAGTTTATTTATTTTTAGGTAGAACATTAACATGATCAAAAGTAGAAACAGGATATCCATCACACCACATAGTACACAGTTTCAGTGTGTTTTGATTGTTATTTATTTGCTTTGCAGTCAGAACAACATGGGAGTAATTATACAAATAAAAGTACTAGAATTATATAATATTCACCAAGTACATTTGTACAAGTGTATTATAATTTCATGTCTATAAAGTAAAATGAGATGTTTGCTGTTATAAACTGTGTATGATTAGTTTATCACCAAACATACTGTAACAGTGACAGCACTAGAATGCTGTGTTGTCCATAATTTAAAGAGTTTATCTCAATGTGAATATTACTGCCATTGCCTAAAAACAAGAAGCTACTGATTTTGGAGTTTATCCTCAATTTCCACTGTATTATCCTGTCCCCCGTCCTAATGCACTACCTGTCAGCTGTGTGGGTTTGACTCAGCGGGAAAAGCAAAGTGTGCTCAACATCTCTGATCTGTGTTCTGGATGTATGACTCAACTGGCGAGAGGTAACTGCGAGTGGGCCAGAAGAATTTCCACAGTAAGGCATGTGAACTGAGGAGTGGAATGTTATCAATTTTCTCATTTTTCACTTCATATTTTTCTGCAAATGATCAGTTACATTAATCCAGGATGAACTTACTAATGGCATTTATGTATATTAATACTTGTGTCTACAGTTTACACATTTACTTTCAAAACACATTAAAAACACTCCATATAAAGCTCATGAGTGCATTCATAAACGTAAATTACAATCCTCCAAATACAGTTCAGGCTCTCACTTTGTAAAGGTTTATGTGGAGCAGTAACTCTGGCAGCCAAGACTTCTGTAAACAGAGAGTCCAGGAGAAGCTGGCTATCTTAAATCTCAAATTCAGGGTAAGATTATGGGCCTGATTCACTCCCAGCTGAAGGGAAAGGTACTGTGTCAGTTTAGCGCTGACCAAAGTAATGCTTTTCTGAGAGAGAGTGTTTTTGTGGATTATTGTCTACCTAGCTTCACTTATTTGTGTCAGGGACTCTATTTGATCTGTGCTGAAGGATGAAAATCCTAAATGCCTGGAGATTTGGAAGAGTATGGGAGTGCGCCGGAGCCAACTTCCTGTGAGCAATGATCCCATTTTGAGATGTTCTTCAGGGAGATGAGCTCACAAACTCATCCTCTCTCTACCTGAGCTGATAAATCCCCGAGCCTGGCCATGCTGAGGCACAATGGTGACGAATGGTCATATTTAAAAGGTTTTGGACAGACTGTGTACACTGTAGTGGCATGGTTAATGTGTGTGTGGACATGTGTAGTGCCCATTGGCCAGATAAATGGCTTCCTTAAACTAGAGAAGGTGAAAGAAATGATCAGATGAACTTAAATGCACCTGCACCTGACACCATTTAACTTTGCCTGCATTCAATGCTCCTATACTCCCCAACCCCCCAAGCCCCCCATCTGCTTCTAACGGACTCACTTGATCTATGTACAGTGTCTAAGAGCTAAAATGCTAGTTACTTATGTTGTATATACTTGTCACAGAATAAAAAGTTGCCATTACTGTGCTCTCTTGACTTATAATTTGTGAAAGCTGTATAATTCATGTTTTGTTTTTAAGTATTTTCATATTCCATTCGACTCAATACGAGACGCGGTTTTGCTAAATTTTTGATGCATGTCTGGTCTGACAGGAATAATATGAGCTGTGACCTTGAGCTTGCTGCTGATGTTTGCATTGGCGGCGCTTGAGGATGTTTTCCTTTCTGAGTTAGTTTTCAAGGCTCTGCTCTCTCCACAATGCAAAGCCAGACTCGGACAATTTTGTTTTAATTCTGTTTGCTCTTCAGAGGCCCTTTGACATGCACATTTCATAATGCTGGGTGAAAAATTGTTTTTTGTTATGCTTATGGGCGCACAGTAATATTTTACTTTCACCCTTTGTCTAGAGCATATAATTAGCAGTTATGCTGAAGTTGTTTTCTTGGTATGAAAAGCCTTCATAGTTTCTTCAGGCAAGGATTGTTTTGAGTCTTTGATAACTTTTATTTATTGGAGAAAAATAAACATTGGTTAGAGATCCACTACATAGAATCGGATTCTAATTGCTCTTTGTGAACAAATCAAGTATAAGTTCTACTGTTCTGCTGGGATATCTACATTATCTACATTTTTCACTGTTTCCTCCTTCAGTGCCGAGATATAGTGACCAAGTCGTGTCTGTATGACCACTGACCATTGTGTGGCATTTAGTAAGGGAGGAGTCTGGAAAGGGCACTGCCTCGCTGTGATTTGTGTGGCTTCATTCATTCATCCTGTGTTTTTTTGTGGGGTTATTGCATTCTGTCATGCGTACAGGCATGGGAAGCCTTTGTTGTGGCTTTGACGGTATGTCAGTCCACGGTAACGCATGGCTGTTTTGTTTTTTAATTTTGTTTTTTTCTCAGTGGAGGGTGGAGAGTTCAGCAGGGACTTTACCTTTCGCCAACATTTAATTAGAAAAACAGGCTTGCTTTGAGAAAGCTATTTGTAGTTTAGTGGAAGAAGACATAAAATGTTGCTGAAATATATTTTTCTGTTTTACTTCATGCCTTCACACATTCAGTACATTCCCTCATCCCTCCAAAAGTCCAAATAATTTAGGAGATAATATGTATTGCTTTTAATTAACCAATAAAATGGCTCATTCAGTAAATCTTAGACTTCGGAGCAACTTGTGTGGTTAATTTGCAGCTCTAACTTATGTGTGTACATAGTGTGAATTTTTTTTCTCCGTCTTTTATAACAGCACTTCAAAGAAGTTAACTTTTACTTCCATTCTTTGTCTTGAGTATATAATTAGCAGTTATGCTGTAGCTGTTTTTAAGCATTTTCATTATTTAATGTTTACTTCTTTGTGTTGCATCCAATGAGCCTGATTTGTGTTTGGTGCAGAAGACACCGACTGGCGCCGAACCAGCTACATTTCTGCGAGGCACTTAAAATTTAATTTACACAATGTTCTACTAAACCATATGTAGTTGATCAGCCAAGGCATGTGTGCAGTTCAAATTTAGCACTGGATGTATAAAGCTAACTTCTAACAAATCCTCGAAGTCAATAATCACCTAAATGTCAATAAAACTAAATAATAATCTGCTAAATCTTTTTCATTAAATGCATCCCTTAAGCTTTTCTCAACCTGCTCAAACCTTGTCTAGGTCTTCATCAAGGTGGTGCAGACTTGTCAATGTGGTTTAGGACACAGAGGTCACACCGTGACTTACTGTGACCTATAAACACTACGAAATCAAACGCCTTCTTTTTACCCCTTAAAACTACCTCCATTTTGACCTTAATTTCCCATACAGGAAATGTAGGAAAATTAAGGGGGAAAGTGGATAGATTAAGGGATAAAACTACTGGAATAATAGAGTTCCTGAATGAACACCTAAATTTCAGATAACATGTCATTTTGAGGTAAATTTAAGGGATCGGTTTCACAAATTAATGGCCACTTCATGCAAAGGTTTGGTGTATTTTCAGGGGTAAATCAAGGTAGGTTTAAGCACGTTGTGTAAATTGTGTTTCATTGTGAAATGCCAGCAAAGTGTCCCTTTGAATGTGGCTGCTATTTTACAAAGCATTATCACAAACCACATCACCTTGTTGCTGTCTGAAATATTTGCAGCATTGAAGTTTTCTTAAGTAAGTCTAAACCATGCACAGGTTCTATGATTTCTGATGACTGTGTTTAATCAGTGCACGCTGATTAATAGTGTAATGAAGAAAAGAATCTAAAGTAGAACATAAAAGGACAGAGGAGGTGAACTCACTTTTGGGGTGGGTTGTTTATACAAATAATTTAAGTGCTGCTTAATAAAGCAATAATAAATCTAAAAAAATAATAATAAATCTAAAAAAATAATAAATTTAAAACAATTAATAAATCTAAAAAAATAATAATAAATCTAAAAAAATTAATAAATCTAAAACAATTAATAAATCTAAAAAAATAATAATAAATCTAAAGAAATGCATGTTCTCCTCGTGGTGGTGTGGGTTTCCTCTGGGCTTTCTGGTTTCTCCCACAGTCCAAAGACATGCGCGTCAGGTGAGTTGTAAGGACCGCGATCCTAGTAAGAACTAAGCAGTTACAGAAAATGAGTGAATGAATGAATTAATGATATAATTTTATCTTTAAGTGAATGCCCATAGGTCCAGACATACCTCTTTATGTACATACCCCCAATTTTATAAAAAGTGCATTCAAATCTCTTTCTGAATAAAATAGTGTCTAACACTAGCGATCCATACACACCACTATCACCACTATCCTCACCAACCTATTCTGCAATGTTAACATCCTTAATGTTCAAGACGTCCTTGGTTTTATTCATAATAACATGCTTTCCACAGTTTTGTTTGAATCAGCTTTTTAAACAGCCGTATGTCTATATTGTCCAAGTTATCTGATGCATTTGTGATCTGAAAGTAATGTGAATAAAGTTCCTTTTTAAGTAATGAAATGTGCTCTTTACACTACTGAATTTTTATCTGTGAGCAAAAACCTGCTAATCATTTCAAAGATCTGTGTGTGTGTGTGTGTGTGTGTGTGTGTGTGTGTGTGTGTGGGAGTGTTTGTGTGTGGGAGTATTTGCTCCCACCCAGTGATGGAGTGGTTTAGCACCAGAGGAGGGTAGTTGCTAGTTTTATTTACTCAGATATTAATAACTACTTAATAAAATATGTGATGGCTTTACACTTTCATGGCCATTTTCACATGATAATGCTCAAGTATGTTTAAAATCATTAGCATTTAGTTACTTACTGCTTTTGGTTTTAGTTTCATTCTGCTCTTTTGGTTCAGCATCTAAACCTCTCATACCCCTCACTTTGGGTTGTCTTCTTTCTGGCAGTCTCCAAATCAGGACTCTTTCTGCCCTCCTTATTATCTAACAGTCTAGTGGTAGCATGAGATAACAAGGGATCTAATAAACCCCCTGGTTCTATTTCTCATTTACAGCACATCTCAGAGTACACATCAGATAATAATATTACTGGTTTTCTTTTGCCATTAATTAACATTATCAGCTGTATATACAGCGTCAAATGAGCATGAAAGGCCTGTAGTGGTTGTTAGAAACAGCAGCAGTCAGAGAGAGCTGAGGCACACTAGAGGTTCTCAGCCCTTCACATAGGCATGATTTAAGTGGAAGGTTGAGGCATGGATTATTGCAAAATGCAGTGGGAGGCAGCCAGGAATGTAGAGGAGGTTACAATTGATAGAAGATTAATTGATATTCATAAAACAAAATGCCTTTAGTAATACTCTGAGGTGTGAACGCAGCGGAGAAAAGTGGTGAATGTCTGTCATATAGGTATGATCACTCGAGCTGCCAGCAGTGATTATTAGTCATTACCTCATGCTTTACGGCACACGACTCAAAGTTCAGGCTTCTCAGTCTCAGGAATGACTATATAAACAAAAGACAAAAAGCAAGAAAGTTCTATACAGCATGTTCCCCTCAGCAAATGCCCACAGCTTGCAGGGGAAAGTGTCCTGAAACAGCTTGTTCTACCAAGATGTGAGACTTACCTTTCTGTTTACACAAAACAGCACTTAATGGATCAGTCTGCAACTAAACAAACACTCATATGACTTTTTCCCGCACTTTCCCGTTGCTGGTCAGTTAATGAGCTCGTCCTGCGGCTGAGTGTGAGGGCAGTAGCAAGAATCACAACACAGCCCTGAAACTTCTCTCACAGGCGAGTCTAAGAGAGATATCAAGAAAAAAGAGAGATCAGGTTTAATCAGATTGCAAATGAGGGAGTGCTGTTTAATAAACCTTGATTATTTGCAGATGTATTAAGAGGAACATGGTGTTCAAGATGGATCGTTTACTGCGAATGTATCTTTTCTGAGCCTGTCAACTAAGCCAGCATTTATAAACATTATTGACTATTATTTCTCAATGCATAATTAATTCATTGTCCTAATTTGTTTTCCATTGTTAAATGAGTCCACCCATGTGTTTTATTTCTGTGAAATGGTAATCAAGAAAGGTTGCTTTGAAATGCCGGTCAAAGTTTGCTCATGGAGGGGAGTCATCAAAGATTAGACTGTGGCCTCAGAACACTTGCTACAATAACTCTTTTGACAAAAATGTGAACTCCACAACAAGTGTTGGATTCATTTCTGATGATTCCCATTTTTGTTCCAAGGGTTAGTGTTAGTTTGGCCTCCAGGTAAAGAGGGACATGCTGGAATGAATCCTAATTTTAACTATTCAAATTAATATGCCACTGTTTACATAACAGTGCTTCAAAATGAATGTTCCATATTTCATTGTGAATATTAGAAACTTTAGGACCACATCTGTTAAGAAACAGAACAAATAACTCATTCATACTCTAAAATCTGCTGAAACAAATAACTACAGTTGCACCAACCGATGCTTTGCAAATAAACAAATACAAACATAAATATAGAAATAAATAAATATGTGTCTGACGAGGGGAACTTCTAAGGGTTAAACTGTGCATAATAGGAATTCCTTAACAGCCATGTATATATAGAAGAGTCTAACAGTGGGTGTCCTCCTCCATTCACCTTTTTTTCCTCCCTTCCTTCTCATTTTTATCCCTCCATCCTTCAAGCAGCAGGGTACACAAAACATACAGGATTAATCCGTCGCCTCAAAACAGGTCATCTGAAAGGGTTTTGTGGTGATGTAGAGAGGGGGTAATGCTCTGTGTTTTCTGAAATGGGAAAAGAGAGGCTCTTTCAGAGGGAAAACATGCTGATTACTGTATTGTTGAGTGGCTTTTGATTCCCACACGAGGGCCTAATCCCGGAGCACAACAGCTTCCCTGTCTCCCCCAATGGCTGAAGCTCCTGAAGAGACCTCCATTAACCATCACAGAGGGATTAAACCTCCACCATTTCAGGCACTAAAGAGCCTCGGTCCCAGACTGAATCAGGAGAAACGGTGGTCTAGCTCTACAATGCTTTTGAGCACTGTTCCTCTTTTTCTACCCAAAGATGGGGTTCAGAATTGTTCCATAATAGTGTGCAGAGTTTACATAAACCAGTGTTACAGAGAGCAGTACCTGCAGGTATATTTTGTCTTCTTCTTTTTCTTGTTTCGTCTTTTTCTTCCTCTTCTTGCTTCTTTTCTTTTATGCTTCTCATTTTTGTCCCTTCTACCTTTTCGCTCCAAGGGAACGCAATTAGAGTGGGGAATTGGCAGAAGGAGGAGGGGGTGGAGGAGAGCTGAATGAGCAGGCTATTATCCCACAGTTAGATTTGAATGGAGAGCCCCACTCAGAACGCACAAAAGAAGTGGCCAGGTCTGGACTGAGAGGAGCTCCAGTCAATAGAGTGCCAGTCACTGGCACTACAGGCAGCGCAGCGCACACACTCAGAGGAAAGCCTTCTCGGTTTCTATGCAAACACTCATCTCGTTGCAGCTTGTGGTGATGTGAGTATGCAAGTTAAGAAACCTTGTTTAGGCAATATAAAGGGGTGAGAAAAACAGACATCCATAAGAATGTAAACGAAACAAACGAAGACCAACAACAGCTATGATACTCCTGTTATTTTTAAGATTTTAATATGTATGTGTGACAAACAGCATCACAGAGTTATACCTCACTCTGAAGTAAAGAGAAACTGAAGAATAACGTTGTGTTGTGATATCAGTATACCATGAATAACGCTTGTTTTAGCTCCTTCTCACAAAGTCATTCCGTCAACAAAGTCTCACTCTTGGTGATCTTTTAGAATTGGCAGTTGTGTCTAGCAGAAACTAAAAATACAGTGCTGTGTTGGCTTGTGCAGCTGTTCATATTTTCCTTATTTCATGTCGTGTATGTGGGTGACACAAAGAGGGAACAGAAAAAAGGTCATGTCTTACGCACTCTCACCGCGTATGTATCAGGAAAAATCGTTACTCGCTGGCAATGGGTTAAAAAAAGAGTGTGGAAAGTGAGACTCCCATCTATATTGGGCAGTGTGGTGGGCTTTACAACGCTGAGAGCGAAAGAGATGCAGACAGTGAAGACAGAGAGAGTAATTGTGTGTTCTTGCATGAATAAGGGGAACAGGAAAGCAACTTTCATCCAAGAATTCAACAAAGGGAAGGGATTGTGTTACTTATTGTGTTACTAATTGAACACACAAATAATAATTACACTAAAATACACTAATTCCATTAAAGTGATCCCCCCCAGTTTTGCAGAATGGTGGTATGCCTTTCTAATAGTTTCCAGGCTGGCAGAGACCCACTTCCTCATCCTGTGGCTTTGACCCCAAGGCCCCTGCCGTGTCTAGAGCACCAGAGCCTCTTCTGAGAGCCCACCCGCACAACCCCTCTAATACTTCTGCCGCCTAGACTAGGGTTGGGCAATATGGAAAATATCACAACACATCAAGACACGTTTACAATACATGTTACAATATTCTGAATATTCTTATTTTCATTTGACATATCACATACCTGTGTTACAAGGAATTTAATCAGAGTTCTTGGAGTACTGACATTGTCCTTAATATGTTCAGAAATGCAGCTGAAACAAATCTTTACCACAATAACAATAGAACATTGTCATATTCCACCACTCTACTGCAAACTGCCATGCAAAAGCATTCAGTTATTTGAGTCCCTTTTTCATACAGCAGATATAGCTGATGAATATCCCAGACAAAGACCTTCTCACCTCTGTCAGTAAAAGTGCCATCAAAACAAATTGTAATGGTCTTTGACATGTGTCTTTATCACAAGGAAGAAGCCTGAAAGACTCCAGGTGTATGCTGTATGCTTTTTAGGGGCCTGATCAAACACATTTACATCTGGCTGAATGACTGCGCACCACCCAAACCACAGTTCTGGGAGATTAAGTGTTGGCATTGCCACACTCACTATAGCAAACGACAGCTATGTAGTATAGATTAGGCTTGTCATGGTGGCCAATGGTCCCGATGAGAGTCAAACCCTTTAAAGTCCTCTAGAGGGATTTCCTGACCCCAGTTCAAAAATAAGGAGCTTAAACTGCAGCTTCCCCTACATGGTTTTTCAGGACCTGCTGGCTAAGCCATTCCACTAAAATGAGTCGATATGGAGTGAGTCAACATCTCCAGAAGAGACTGAACATGCTTGGTTGAGAAAACCACAGGGGTCTATAACGACTTTACTGAACGAGGGAATAAGAGGGGGCAGCTTTAGTGTACAATGAGAAGTGGATCTTGCAGTCTTCATCTAAATGATAAGTAATCTTGAAAAGCTGGGTTCTTCCAAAGAGATGACTGCCCAGAATGCAAGCACATGTTATATGTCATGCTATACAGTGTGTCAGGAAATACAGTGAAATCAGTGTTATTATATCAGTCAAAGTAGCTCAAAAAATTAGTCTTGGCTGATTATTGGGTGGGTTCTTTTGGATGTTACCATCAAATGATTATTCTATAATGCTTTGCTGCAGAAGAGAATGGATGTGTTTACTCAGAACCAAAGTAAATCTGTGAAAATTGTTGTACATACTCAAAAATAAAAGTGCCAGAGAGTGTTGCTTGCATGATGCCACAGAAGATCGATTTTTGGTTCCCTGAAGAACAGTTCAGTATCACATTGGGGCTGAGACTTCCATGTTCTCTTTTGCTTTTTCTTTATTGAAGCAAACAAAGAAAAAGAATGATGGCCTGAAAACACAGAACCTAAATGAACCCAACACCAGGGGAAATGTGAGGGAGAACCAACAAGGGAGTGAATACAAATCTCTTTATTTAAACACCAGTGACAGACCCAAAACACCTGACCCTAACGAATATCAGTTCCCTGGCCAGCTGTGAGTCTTTGGTATAACAAGCAGACCAGGGGAAACCACACCCAGTGTCAAACTAAAAGAGGTACTAGTCCAATGGCGGCCTCTAGTGGCCGCAGACTGGGGCGTTACATTCAGTAGATTGTACCTAAAATACCATATTTTTTGTAATGTGAAAGTTCAAAATGTGTGAAAGTATCCTACATTTTTAAAGAAGAATCTTTAAATAAAGAAGAAATGATTCGTCTATGGCATCATTCAAAGAATACTTTGTGGCTCTTCTTTTTTTGTGTGATGCCAACAGATGGTTTTGTAAACATCACACAGTTTTGTGGAGAGATAACCAGTGTTCAATCATACGCTGACATTGTTTAGTTTGATGTATCCATGTGTGTACATGCCTGTGTGCGTATGCGTGCGGCGAGCACTGAAGAGGGGACCCAGATTGACAGACTTTGGTTTTGAATGTGTGTTTTTTCTTTCACATCTGTCTTCCTCTGAGCGACTGGCTTGGCAGATCTACAGCTCTCAGCGCCGCAGCCTTGAGCTTCGCCTGCACATTGCGTGAGACTCAAATGTCGTTTGCTAGTGTCTGTGACAGAGGTCGTCATCATAGCATTAATTAGGACAAAAAAACAGAGCATAAACAATAAACACTAGTCCACAAAAGCCACAACTACCTCCCATACACGTCTAGGGCCCAGCCAAAGAAAGTAAATACAATAATATGTTCAAGATTTGTTTCCCCCACTAGAAAGTGTGCCTCTATGTATGGGCTTAAGTGAAATATATTATTCAACAGATAGAACCGTATGCCATTGAGTGGAAACGAGGCAAACCAGTGCTGGAGTGATCATGTTCCACCCAGCAAACTGCCAGCGTTCCTCTGCAGATGTGCAACTTGGCATTTCAAGCAATTTCTCAAATAACTACTCTCTGTGTTTGTGTGATTCATAAGTGTCCACAGCATGGGTTTGTGTGCCCCTGCATGTGTACATTTATATGTATGTGATTTATTTTGAGGTGTATATGCAGACTATTGCAGATTATTGTAGAGTTTTATGGACAGATGTTTTTACTTAGCTTTGTGTCTGTATGTTTAAAAACACAAATATGCTGCTCTTTCAAAAATGTATAATGAGAAAACATAAATGTAAATAAAAAGTGCAACTGAAAGTGCAATTTAATGTTTATGAAAGCTTACCTTTATCACAGCAGTTCAGATTCACACATCCTTTCCAGCAATTCTTGGAAATAACTTGTGTCCAAACCCTCCCAGCACATTTTCAAGGATGCAGACAGTTCTGTCTCATTTACTGAACACTCACTTCAAACATCAGTTTGGCTTGTCCCATGCAGCTCACTGGAAGAAATATTTTTTTGGACTAAATATACTTTTGGTAGTTTTGAAGAATGTTTGGGAGCATTATCCTGTAGAAGAATAAATGCTTGTCCAATTTTGTTTATATTGTGCCTTTATCAAACTTGTGTAAAGTTGAATACTTATTGATACTTTTCTTATATCATGATCCAAAAAAAAGTAAATGTCAAGGCACTAAAGACAGACCTGATATGTTAACTTGAAAATCAAAAGTTTGAGTCTTTGTGAGTAAATAATGTGTTTCCATGGACTATAAAATATTAAAATGGTTCTGTTATACTTGTTTTAATCATTTCTAAGTTTTCATTTCATAAAATTCTAAAAGCTTCATTTTGTGTTTATTTATTTTTTCATGCATTGTGGGTCTAACCTTCTGGTAGTGTGTGTGTGTGTGTGTGTGTGTGTGTGTGTGTGTGTGTGTGTGTGTGTGTGTGTGTGTGTGTGTTACATTGGGGTTTGTAGCTGGTGGGCACAGCAGCTGTAAAGAAATTACTACATAAGTGACGTACCAAACGTGGTATAATAGCTAGCCGCAAACTGACACTCATTTTTTGTTGATTATGCATTTGAAGTTTGGGATTCAGGACAATTATTTTTCATTTCCATGACACCAGTGAGGAAACAGGTCCTGCCAGGGATATGTTAGAAAAACATTATAACTCTAAATCTTATCGAATCTGCTTAATCTTCATGACAACTTCAGTTAGGACGCAAACAAAGGAAGGTTGAGAAGGAGACAAAGCTGGATGTGGGTGTAAGTTGACTTTATTACAATCCATTAAAATAGGAAAAATAATGGTAATTACAAGGAGTCCGTGAAAACAACAAAGGAAAAAGAGTCCAGCAAAGTACAGGGAAATAACAGTACAGTACATTTTGCTGCAGCTCCTATCCTACTGGCCATCTCCTTTCCCAGAAGGCCATGAGAAAATAAAACAGCTCATTTAAATCCTCATCATCAAAAATTCAGTGTCACCTACTGATAAATTTGGCCAATCATAATGTTTAGTAGAAAGCAGACCCCTAATACTCCTGGCAGCCACTCATTGTTGCTACAACAAATTCAGCCAATTAACAACTGTGTAGCTTTGTGTTTGTACTTTATTTTACATCATTATTTTACATCACTACATTATTACATTGCGTCCATTTGGCAGACACTTTTATTCAAAGCGACTAACAATATAAGGAAACACTTTCATGCTAAGGAAACGTTTTCATGACAGTGTGAGGACTTGAGCAGAGTTCTAAGTGCTAGATCTTTATGTAAGAGTAATGGAAGAAGGTGCATTAGGAGAGGAGATCTGAACAGATGAGTTTTCAGCTAGAGAGGGATTCTGCTGCTTTTGTTGGCTTAGGCTGCTCATTCCACCAGGGGGGCCCCCACAAAAGAGAAGTTGTCTGGACTGGGTTTTCCTTGTGTGTAGGGGTGGCAGAGCCAGATGACGTTCTGTGGAGGAGCAGAGGGAGCTAGTAGGAATATAAGGCTTAATAATAGGGTAAAAGTAACTGGGGTCCAACCCAAAAGTCACTCTGTAGTCAAGAGTTAGTGATTTGAACTTAATTCAGTGAGCCATGGCTAGGTCATTAAGTAGTGGGGTGATATGCAAACCATTCAAGCTGCTGCATTCTGAACCAGCTGTAAGGGTCCTACTAGGAGGGCATTGCAGTAATTGTGGTGAGAGATAAGCATGGCTTGTACCAGGAGGTGGGTGGCATACTTAGTCAGGTATGGCCTGATTTTCCTGATGTTATATAAGGCTAGGCGACATAACTGAGAGACAAATGCAATGTGGTCAAGGAAAGATAGCTGGTTGTCAATCATGGCACCCAGGTTTCATAGCAACGTGGATAAGGTAAGGAGAGAAAAGGCAATTTTATTTTGATATTTTGATGGATAAAAGGTTTGGCTGAGACTGGCTGGTTTTGGCCGAGATGCGTGCCACAAGGGTTTAGTCATCTGGCAGGAAGAACAGTTATAGCTGTGTATCGTTGGCATAGCAGTTATAAGAGAAACCATGAGAGTGAATAATCAAGCCCAATGAGGTAGTGTAAACAGCAAAGAGTAGAAGAGTAGGGACCCTGGTACTGATCCCTGGGGGACTCCAGTGGGGAGGCGATGGGCAGGAGATATTTGACCCAGGCATGATACCTTAAATGCATGCCCAGAAGGGTTAGATTGGAAGCAGCTCTGTCTGAGATGCTCATGTTTGAAATGATGGATAGGAAGATGAGTGTAAAGGCTACAAGTTACTCCCTGTGAGAGTGGTAAAAGACAGTGATGATGCACTTTCGACCCAAGTTGGTATGCTGTGAAAAGGGTTGGCCCCGTGTGAATCCAAGAATTGGTGACTGATAGCTGCCACCTTTTCAGTGAAAAAGGAGGTAAAGGCCTCTGCTGAGAGATATGTGTGTTTGGTGGAGGTGGGGGAAGTAAGAGCAATGTTTTGATGACAGAGAATAGGCTTCACAAATACACAAAACACAGAGAATCTTAAACAGAACACACATTTAAAGTATAGTTAGAGTTCTCTGAGGTGTTGTCATCTCTGGGTAGAGATGCAAGGGAAAACAAAGAAGGAATACCATATGTACAATTGGCGGGCAGGGTTGACGAAAAGGCTCAGGTGAGGGTCATGACACAGTGGCAGAGCAAAGGTGAGGCAGGGAAACCAAAACAAAAACAGAAGCACATGGCCAGATACACGAGGAAGAATGCAAACAAAAAGGAAAACCAAGGGGAAAGTAGGACAGGATGTGACATACAGAATAACATTTCCTAAGTTTATTATCTTATCTCCAGCTCGGAAGTGTATTACAGACACAGCCTAACTTGCCAAACTCCACTAAGTAGTGTCCTAACTGTAGGATAACCCCTAATGTCTGTTTTAAGCGTTTCTACCATTAGACAGTTTTTGAAAACACAATGGCTGTGACTGAAATGGATCCCTACTCCTGTTTTTCACATCCCACTCACAGTACTGTTACGCTGCTACATTGTCTACTTATTTTCTATTTATTGTAGTCCTGTCGTATTTGATACTCTGTTTAATGCTGTAACTGCCCGCTGTGCAGTAATCAGACCTATAGTGCAGTACCCATCACTCCCAAAGGTTTATGTAATATCCACATTTGCTGTCTATTTATTGACTGTCTGTTGTTCTCTGTTTGTTGTAACCTGCACTCTGTTGAGTGTTGCTGTACATTGCACCGCAGTCCATGGAGAAACGTTTCATCTCGTTTTGTATGTGTACACAGCTGCTAAAGACAGTAAAGTAACCTTGAATCTTCATTTATGTTGTGCTGTAAAGAAAGGGACAGTTTGGTTTGCTTAAACCTTTCAACACATGACAATGGTGTAAAACAGTCTAAAACAGGTGTTTAATCTTCTACATTTGTTGCACTTTTGCTTGGCGCACGGCTGCTCTCTCGGACCCCCTCCCTCTACAGGTATTTTTGAAAAAGAACGGGTGTTTTTGGGAGAAACTATCCTGACAGTTCTCTCTGGTTCAAAGATCCTTTTTTAATGTTCTTCTATCGCAGCTAGAGGCTTGCATTGCACACTGGTATACAGCTAGCTAATGTAGTGATCTCCAGCATTCATTATAAATTGTGCATTGTAGTTCCAGAGAAATGCTAGGTCATTGGAATGAATGAAGGATACCAGAGAGGAACTCCACATCTACATTGAAAGTAAAGCTTTTATTATAATTACATTTACATTTTTCACAAGTGTTAAGTAATACAATCCGATAGAACTGGAGGACATATCTATTTATATTTCCACAGATCCTACCCCTGCCGCTGACTCTGGAGTATTCATTTAGCGTATCTAGGTGGCATTCATATGTTCGTTGAGATTTTCCCTAATAGTTTTTTTTCTCAAATACCTAAAAAACCTTATAGTAAATTAATTGATGCTAAGCCTCTGTTTGATTCATATGGAGATGGCTATTGCACACTTCTTGAGGGTAAACAATATGTGCTAGCCATGAATTTGGGGAAGGGCTTTTTAATGAGGGGCAGCAAGAGAAGCACATTCCAACAGTTGAGAGGGATTCGGAAGGTGATATGTGACACCAGCATTGTTGACCCAGTCATAGATGCTTCTCATGGGCATCAGTGTGTCAAAGCAGTTTACCTCTAACTACAAGTGATTGCTGGGGAAACGGATGGGCCTCGTGATTTAAATCAGAATCTTTTTAGAGCAAAGTGAGGGCCATGACCACACACTACTGGCTTAGTATTCTGAATGTTTAATTCATACTGCCAGGCCTGAGACAGAGCAAACCATTGACCTGTGCACCATTGTTCAACAGGTCAGTTCCCTAAAACTGCAACCTTTAGGATGATTATCATTGGAATGCTCAGGACAGCATTCCTCCTTGGGGCCTATTGACCTGGCTTGCCATTCTGTGCCGGACTAAAGGAACATTCTCAGCGATTAATTACTGGTTCATGGAGACAGGGCAGTAGAATAGCTGTCATGACCCACATTAAGGGAGCAATTCAGTAACTTGTGGGAACAAGCCAAAGAAATTGCAACAGGGTGAGGGAGAGATTTCAATGTTTATTTAAAAAAGAGCACTAGGAGGTTGCTCAGTTACGTGAATATGCAAGAACATAAAATATCACAACAAAATGTAATTAATCAGCAAAGGGTTCATTACTGACAATTTTAAAAGGCCTAAAATGTTGCTGCAAATGTTTCTTTTCCAATATATTCTTCAAGCAGAAAACGTGCAGTAAAAGAATGAATTTCACAAATAGTCACACATCACCCCCTTAGTGAAAATGGCCATGTTACAATAGATGCAAAGGGAACAGACAAACATAAACAACACAGTCTTTCAAAACAAAAACAATCAAACAAGTTCAAACCTGTATTTTAATTTGAGTTCAAACCTTCATTTTAATCTACAAAATCCAGTTTTCAGATGTCTGCAGCATACTGTCGTTGATTGCTACATTCCACAAAGTTGGTTCATCCACTTCAGTAAAGCTGGTCTGGTCAGGATGCATTTTGGAGCAACAACAGCACAGTCATGGAGAAGTAGGACATACAAGCTCACAGAACAAGACTGATAGTGTCGAACTGCATAACATGAAAATCATTTGCCTTTTATTGTAACGGTAGATGTTTTCAGGGAATTGTTTTGAAGTGAGATGTTCAAGTGTGTATAAATGGTCTAGTAACATTCCATAACATCAGTTTATTAGGGTCTGATCATATGCACGACAATGTCCCGTGTCGAGAAACGAGTGATATTTCATCTGCCTATGGCTTCTGCTGGAGTAAGGTATGTTCTTTCATGTGCTGCAGGTATAATTAGCTGGTTCTCCACCTATTGTTCCCAAATTGTTTTTCCAGTTGACATAGTCCAGCCATCGAGTAACAAGATGAGGACTGTCGTCAAAAACTGAAGGCTTCTGTATCTTGAGCAAAGGAGAGGGACAATTTTATGCCATCATTGAGCCACAGTCAGATATTTCCTTTGAAAGAAGCCTGAAGCCCAAGTGGGATGATTATTGGCAGTTGGGCAGCAGAAGCTACTGGATGTGTCTTCAACAGACACATACACACAAATATGCACACACACACACACACACACACACACACACATACACACAATTAGCTAGATATACTTATGCATGTATTTACTTGAATAGTAACATTTATTTATTCTTGATTTTTGCCACTAACGGTTAAGAAGTTATTTTACCATGGATGCTAACATGCTACAGTGCTAGTCTCACTCAGGCCTCAGAAATACATGTTAAAAACACACAACCATAATATTGTAAAACCAAATCATATATTTAAATTTTTAGGACTTTCTGAAATACAGATGTTGGGACAGGTTGGACAGACCACTATATAAATTGCTTCTTGCTTCACTAAAGGTACCAGCTGAATCCTTTTAAAACATCAAATTCCTTTCCTTTTGTTGAAAAAGTAACTACAATTGTTTTTCGAAGAAACAAAACTGACAAACAGTAAACTAATTTAAATAAGTTCAGTATGATAAAAGGGTCAGTGATGTGATCTTAACAAAATGAATTTGAGGGTCTATTTTTACTACATGCTGATTTGAAGTAAGTGAGTCTAATGTTGTGAATTTGGGGAGGTGGAGCAGAGAAGTGTAATCATGGGTGTGGCTGCACATGGTGTGCCAAAAGTGTAAAACATTTGCCAGTAGACTGGCAGCAACGGTTTTAAGCTGGAAATTCACTTAATTTCTGTACAGCTCTGAAAGCTCCAGCACACATTTGAAATTCTGAGTAATTGCATATGCTTTTAAATACAGGTTTATGTGTATTTGTGTGTTCTTCTGCGACCTTAGAACAGTATGTGCCTTATTAATGTCATCTGAAAAGTGAAAAAATTAGAAATGGTCAGAAGCGTGCCGGATGCAGACCGCTGAAGACAGTTTACATTAAACATAATTACGCTAAGGAATATGAGATGTGTGTAATGAAAGTTATTAACAAGTACAGGGATTTAAATATCCAGCTGTCATGAGGACATCTTTCATTGCGGGCATTGTCCAATCCACACACTGGCCTCCTTCCAGACAAGAGTGATTGTGGCGAGTGTAGAGGAGTCTGTTTTGTGGAGTGCACCACTGATTCTGAGCTATGCTGCCAACTTTTAGAGGCCTACCCTAACCACCACACATGGGACTTCCATAGGATATCTGGCACCCAGCCGCATTTATGCGCTCCATTCATTTTCTCCCCCCAGTTTGTTGTAGTTTCCTCTGTATGACTCCCTTGCAAAATCCAGAAGATCTTTACAACTAGATCTAAATCAAACAGAAACTGGTAGCAATGCATTTTTTGCACCTGATAAAAGTTCTAAGCATGATAAATGACGTAAGAGCATAACAACATGTTCAATATATAATACAACCATTATGAAAAAAATATATTAAAGAGTGTTCAGATATCTTTTCAGAAATTGCTACTGCAGAACATATGAAGAAATATGTGATTATGTTAAGGCATGATGTTCTTGCGCGATTCTTCTTTTCTTAGGCATTTTTTTGACCAAAACACAACAATGCAGTTTTTCACTATAAAAGAGAAAATATCCAGTGAGTGGGGGATGTGTAGACAAAAATGGCTTGTTGATATCAGAGGTCAGAGCAGAATGAGCAAACTGGTTTGAGATGATAGAAAAGCAACAGTAGCTCATATAATCACTTGTTACAACCAAGGTATGCAGAGTACCATCTCTGAATGCACAACACTTTGACCCTTGAAGCAGAAAACCACACCGGGTGCCACTCCTGTCAGCTACAAACAGGAAGCTGAAGGTACAGTTTGCACACGCTCACCAAAATTGGACAATACAAGATTGGAAAAACATTGCCTGGTTTGATGAGTTTTTATTTCTGCCAAGACATTCAGATTGTATGGTCAGAATTTGACAATATTAAAGAATGGATCCATCCTGCCTTGTATTAATGGTTCAGACTGGTGGTGGTGGTGTGGTGGATGTTTTCTTGGCTTTGGGCCCCTTGAGCATTGTTTAAATGTCCATGTCCATTCCTTTATGACCACAGTGTACACATCTTCTGATGGTTACTTCCAGCAGCATAATACACCATGTCACAAAGCTCAAATAATCTCAAACTGGTTTCTTGAACATGACAATGAGTTCATTGTACTCCGATTCACAGGGGGTTACGTTCCAAGAGAATCCGCGAAAAACTATGAATTTGTGATGTGGTAAAAATTTTTTCATTTTATAGTATAAACCCTAAATATGCCCCCAAATATGCTCCCAAACTTTAATTTCATTTTAAACAGTTTAATACATTACCCTTAAAGAAAATGTAAAGGTAAACCTGCATTCGTACTGTACAGTTTACACTGAACTGTCGTCTCCAGCAGTGCTACAATGTAAATACTTATGTTACCTCTGTATAGACTGTATTGTAATTCATGCACACACGTTTTTTTTGGTATAAGCCAGTAAATATAGTAATAAATTTATTAAATTTACAGTTATAAAAATACAGGGCTTTAAGAACAAAACATGAGAACACTCAGACAAACACTCAACATAGCTCTGCGCGGGAAACTGATGACACGGAAATACTGGACTGCGGCTGCCAGAGATGCATCATAGGACAGCAGCCAATCACCAGCAAGTAGAAATTCTCCGTTCTCGGATTGGCTGCTTTTAAACCTCCCACCTCTGAATACAGAGGTATTTCACCATCCCGAGATGTGTGTTCTTTTTGTGTTCTCTTGACAGTACAAAAATGTATACAGATATATTTTATATGAAAATGTAGCTGAATTACGTTACCATTTATGTTTAAAAATTAGTAAACAATATCTTTTTGTCAATCATTTAGGACGAAAGGCATGAAATATTATATATTGCAAAAAAATCTGTCAATAAGTGGGGGTTTACTGTATTTTTTTTTTTTTTGATTAATGGATATTTGTTGGCAGCAGTTTATAATAATAGAAGTCAATGAGAAATATCAAGTTGCTAAAAGTGCTGTGTTTATTCAGTTGAGTTTAAAGAGCTGAATTGGAACACTGCTCACTGTTAAATTGGAGCTGATTGTAGACCCAGATTACTCACTGATGCATTTCCCTGTTAAAATGACTGTACTGTACTGAGGGTAGATTGTACTGATTGCTATGATAGGTGTACCATGTCTGTAAGTTAAACTGTTCCTGATTTATGACACCTAGAATACAGCCGAGCAGTCTACTCTCAAAATGCAGCCTTTGGGTTGAAAAGGCTTAAACAATGTAAACTGCACAACAGAAAAATTTGTCTGAAATTTTATTTATGGTGATCATTTTCAAAAATGTTGAATTGTATCAGTTTTGAATGTATTCAGTTGTGCCATTTCAAGAGATGAAAATTGACTATAAGGGAAGCATGGCAGGTTCTCCCCATCAAAACAATGTGATGAACGTTTCTGACAACATGAATGTAGCTCGGTTTAGATGTTTGATACACTATATAAACAAAAGTATTTGGACACACCTCTTTTTAGGTTTCGGCCCAGACCCCTTACTTCCAGGGAAGGCCAGTTTTGATGCTTCAGAACACCAAGACATTTTGGACAACACCATGAGGACACAGTTTGAGGCAGAACCATTTCTATATCAGCCTGACCGAACCCCAGTGCACAAACTAAGCTCCTTGAAGAAATGACTGGATGAGTTCGGTAAGGTTGAGGTCTTTAGGATGGAGATTACGAACCTTCTCGTCCGACATCAGTGCCTGACCTTATAAATGCTCTAAAAACTGAATGTTCACTAATTGCCGCAGAAACTCCTTCCAAGAGGAGTGAAGGGGGGGCAACTCCATATCCAAGTCTGTGGATTTGAATACAAAGTCTTTTGTCAATAGAGTATCTTGTGTTTGGACGTCTTGTGAAACTTGCATGTGTCTGTTATGTGAATCTCTTACAGAAATCCTGTTGCTTGCTGTTCTGCTCTGGCTTGCATGACATGAATGAGACATGTTGGCCTAGTGCACCATTAGCTTTTCTTTGGCCTGAAGCCTGTAATTTCTGAGATTGATGCTCCTCACAACCCCTATATTTAGCAGTTCTTCTAATTCTCCGCTTCATAAAAAATCTAATTGCTCTGCATATCAGAGCAGCAGAATATATTGGTATGCTTGTTTCTGACCAGACACACAAATTGATCTCCATGGTAACACTAACCACTCAAGCCAAGTGAAAACTTTTTGGTTTGCCTTCCACATTTAGAGTGGAATTGTCTGATTGTTATTTTGGCATTTGGTCAGGATTCTAAAACATTGACCAAATGTGTTCAAGTGTGATCGAAGACTTTGGCAGACAACTGGGCAAGTGCAGCCTGATTCTCTTGATAAAAATGTTGTTGCTGCTCGTGTTTCATGAAGGGCTCAAGCAGACGAACTTTCATGTCTGCCTGGATACATCGAACACACCCTGTCCCAGAAAAAAATCCTGCATTTGTTATGATTTGGGAATCAATAGTGTAAAGTCAGTTATTAGATGAGGCTTCTTCTGCCTCAAACAATGAATTGCTATCATCTTATAATGCATTTTCCTGACACTATAGCCAGCACACCCAAAAACATAACCCAGCTTGTTTTAAAAAATCTAAAAGAGTAAACGCTCTGTATGATGTACACTGTGCTTTAAAGACCAAAGCCTGTTTCCCTGCACAATGGTTTTCTCTTCAATGTGTTTGCATCCAAGTGAAATATTGCCAGTTGAACGCCGTTGGTTTATGCTAAACGACTGCTTACACTTCATCTGGCTTACATTTTATATTCTCTGTACCTGAATATATTCTGCTCTCACTGCAGAAGGCTGACTATATCAGCAGAAAGCTAACACGTTAACAGGATAACAGTACTAGTTTCATTTTTTATCAGTGGGCTGTTAACTTGTTAGCTTTTCTATCTTTCACGCTAACGCTCCGAAGATAAACGACAGACCTCAGTTCAAACCTTTACACAAGAAAATAAACAGAGTTAAGAAAATGCTACTTGTGTGCCTGTTACGAGCTTTACATGTCTTTATTTAAACTGGCTTGGTGCTAATATTGACCTACTGCTTAAATTAGTATTCTTATAGCACTGGTTTGAAAAAAGACTAATAGGCCTAAAAAGCAAGCGAATAGGTCTCACTGGCTGAAGTCATTGTCGAAAGGTTTAAGAAAGTAATTTTGTGTAGGCTATAAATAGAATTCTCTGACTAAAGTTAGTGTTTCTCTCACACAGGTTCAGGTTTTTGTTGACATGCTAGTTACAAGCATCAGATTATTTACAAACAAGGTTATTTATATTTTTACTTATTTCCCCATTTTATGTTTCTATGCACTGGCATAACATTTAGAACCTCTTTGGGACACTAAGGTAAATTAGCATTATGCTAAAGTTAGTAATCTGCTAAACAAAGTCTACACACAAACTGCAAGGTTTCTGCTTTAAATACTGTTGTGTAATAACAGCATATGTGGCAGAAGTATGCTCATGATTTCATTTCATTTTCACACATTTCCTTCATTAAAATATATTATTTAGGTAGTTAAATAACTGGCATAGTCATTAACAGACAGGTATTGTGGGTCCTATTGAACATAAAAACATAAGAAATAAAATCACTGTAGGAAATCAAGCCACTGTGGGAAATTATTTGGAGATATGAGCGGACTCTCAGACCTAGGTCTGTAAACACAAGCTCAGAAAAGGAAAGCTCAGTTTCCAGTGCAGCAGGAGCATGGTTTTATTGCCTAGGGTGATGAGAGGTGAAGATGTGGTGGCCGGTTGGTGCACTGTCTCGGGTTAAAAATGGCTTTTACAGCTGCTGTGGGGATCTAATGGTTCTTCCCAATGAGGCCTAATGCATTAATCTATTTGTGGATTTAATGACAATGCTGCTCCATAAAGACTGAAATGTGAGGGTTCAAGCTTACTTTGGAGAGGTAGAAAAGAGAAGAAGAGAATTTACAAGAAAATTAGAAAAAACTCTTCATATTATTTCACAGCAAATGGGCCTAAATAACAGGTCTAATTCCAAATGAAAGCGAATAATGAACTAAAAGCAGGTAGTCGTATCTATGTTTTTTATAGGGGCACCTTATAAAATGGCGGATGTCATTACATACATTAGCAATTAATCATTAAATTAAGCATTTCCTTCTGAGTTTTACTCTTGTGAAAAAATGACTCAATGTCAGACTCTCCTTCTAACAAAATTAGTTGCTGAAATGTACTGATGAATCCTACTTAGCTCTTGTTTATTAAAGAAGATTCAGAATTTCAGTACAACTGGACAGCATTCTTCTCTATAAAGCGCATATCATGTATTTCCATGGCACGTATAATATATGCTGCCTATATTAATAAAATAATGTATTAAAATAGTGTACAAATCTCTTGAAGTTAGTAATTAGTCAAAAGATCCTCAAAGAGAGTTGAATCATGTGTTCTAATTAGGGGATTCTCCCCTATTGCCCTTTTCTTTGCTTGGGGTGTCTTTGGAGGGGGCATTCTGTCTATGATATATCTACCAGTCTTCCTCATGACTATTGACTTAAACAAAGCCATGTGTTGCCAGCAAACCTCAAACAAAAAGTGGCTCTGTTTCCACTCTTGGTGACTCAGGATGTGGATGCAGGGGAGTGGAAATGGAGATAAAGACCAAAGGCCTTTGCTGCTCAATCATGATGCAGAGAGGTGAGGAAAATCAGTGTAGCCTCTACCTGCAACTCAAGTATGTGAGATACTAACCAGGCTATGGGAGCTGTACTGACAAAGAGAAGTAATTAGTAGTGATTGAGTGGCAGCCACTTTGACTAAAGCACCTCTTTCAGCCCCACACATTGCTAAGTGTATATCTTTGGTGAAGACATTAGAAGAAAGAGTACAAGGGATATAAAGTCTACTTGTACAATAATCAGGGGACAAATTGCACATTTTTGTCTGAAATCATATGACATACTGCATGTTTGTATTTGCTCCAACTCGTGAGCCAGCTAATCTGCTGTAAAGCTTCAAACTTAAATTCTCTACAAAATGATGTTCCTCTTCATCTGCCAAATTATTTTTTCTCCAGCATCTGTTCTTGTTGACAACATCTTGCGTGCTGCGAGAGCTAACCAAGATGTTGAAAATGCAAATATTTTCCAAATGTCCAGGGATATTTTCTTTGGGGTATCAGGTTTTGTGGTCTCAGCTGTGCTGCACATTGATGTTTTATCAGTGGCATTAAGAACATGTGATTTTAGAACAGTTCCAAAATGCTCAAGTCCTGCCACTTGAGGTTTTCTTGAACAACTCTGTGCATTTTTCACTTTTATGCAGCCTGTGTGGACACAGTTTGAACATGGCTTATGATGACACCAAACTGTTTGAATCATTGAAGGAAGTCAGTAGCCCATTACCATGTCATACATTTTTGCATTGCTGGTTAAAATTTGTGGGAACAATAAAAATTGGAAACACATTCTTCGTCTCCAAGACACATCTCTGACCGCACGTGTGAAGAATGATCAGTATGTGTCTTTTACAGGGATATAAGCTTTGATAGAAGAAAGACCAGCTCTTGGGAGATCCTGCCCTCTACCCACTCATGACACAGTTTCAGCAAATTTCAACAGTAGTGCAGCGAGAAGAGGGTGAAAATATTCTCAAGGGGAAGTAGTGGCCTGGAAGACCACCTCTACTGGACACACAACTCTGCCTGTGGGAACTGTCCGTGTGTGGGCCGTCCTCGAAGGCTCTCCTCTGCAGAAACACACAGGCCAAACACACACAGATGTACACGCGAGAGAACACTTGTTCTTACAGACAGGTTTCTTGGAAACCAACAGAAAACAATTATAACAACAGACAGCCGCACTCTTATTGCGTAAGAGACCGAAGATACACACAACCACACACACCCAGACACACACGCACATACACATACACATATGAACCTCTTCCCCTGGCCATTAGGCGACCCCACCCTCTCAGACTGCTGATGCTAGTCGTGGTGTGAGGTTGGAGGGCGGCACCGCACATGCATTAACCCCACTTGAGTTTTGCGAGCACCGCTGGCCCAGCCCAGCCAAAATAAATAGACACACTGGCCAAGTGGAGAGCAATTCTTTACTGTCCTAATGTCTCATCTCTCCTTTGCCATGTACGTATATTCACTGCCATATCTGCTGATCTGACGTTATTTACGGTTTACTGTTATTCACTAGAACGGATAGTTATTAAAGCACAGTTATTAAACATTCTCGCAAGGGGACAATCTGTCATAAATCTATTATTTCCCAGTACTGGAACTCAGTTCCAACAAGCCATAATGGATGGCTGCAGTTATCTTCTTGAGTTTGTTTGTACAAATACCCCACCAGAGAAGAAGAGAGACATTGTAAAAGAAATTTACAAGAATTATTAAGTGACTTCTAAATGCTCTGCAATAAAGCAGATTTGGGAAAAAAAAAAAACCTTAAAAACGTTTCTGAACACAGTGAACCATCTTGTCCTTGTTACCACCCTATATATGTGTGTGTGTGTGTGTGTGTGTGTGTGTGTGTGTGTGTGTGTGTGTGTGTGTGTGTGTGT
>JBBJLR010000133.1:13319777-13332975 GCA_037577145.1 Brachypetersius gabonensis
TCTTCTCCTTTTTACCACTCTATATATGTGTGTGTGTGTGTGTGTGTGTGTGTGTGTGTGTGTGTGTGTGTGTGTGTGTGTGTAGGTGGTTTTTGTTTTTTTAAATAATCAAATTATGTGCTGCTTCATGAGATGAGGAGAATGACGCTTTACAGTAAATCATATTTCAGGGTGTCAGGGGTGGAAAATATGGAACTAATTGGGCTCTATTTCTATAACTGCTAGTAAAATTATAATATGTGACCCGATCTGGCAAAATGAGTCGGAAGTCTGCGTTCTATTATTGAGATACGGGCTGATTATGTTGAAAAAACTCTTATATGAAAGAAAAGGTCTTCAAAATTAATTTTTCATCATAGAAATAATTGCGAATATGTACTTAAATGACTATTTAATCTAAGGTGTAGCTCTCAAAAAAAACCAAGATGGAAGCACGTTAGGGCGCAGTGGCCACCCCGGGTCCAACACTTTGGTGCTATTGTGTGTTACTTTTCAAGACTTCACACTGAAACTCGCAAACATGTATCCGAACAGCTGGTACACATGTTTATGATCACCAGACTCTGCTCCAGATAAGAGATAAGCGTGTAGCTTACCTCGGAGATCTCGGGGAGTCAACGCTAGGCTAAAGGCTAATGCTAGCCGCCCGGCAATACCATCCATTTTCCTTGCCAGCGTTTGCTCCCTGGACAATAAACTGGACCACATCCGACTCCAGCAAACCACCCGGCGTGAGTTCAGAGTGTTTATCTTTTTACCGAGTCATGGCTTAACGACGGCGTTCCGGAGACAGCTACGGCTATTAGCAATATGCTATTGTTCCGAAGCGACCGTGATGCTACTCTTGGCCACAAAGCAGCAAGACTGAATCAAGTTGCTCACTGAGTTCTTTGGCTCTAAAGATGTGTCTTCAGTATGATTTCATGTATTTTTATAAGTATCTAAATGCCTGTAGTAAAATTGTGTTGTTGAATACTGGGTGCATCTCTTTGAATACTATGGATTGTTAAAGATATCAACAAAAAACTGACAAAAACTTTAAATGCGATTTTCTCAGTTTTTCAGTTGGTAAATGCTGCTGCGAGAACATAATTCAATCGATTTATGCCCAACTGTTTAGATTACAGCTTTGAACAAGATATTATTTTAAAGCTTATTTACTTTTTTAATGATCCCAAAACCTCAACTTTGAATTTTGGGTCACTGCGACTCATTTTGCCAGATCAGATCACATATAATTAACTGATTTTGGGATATTCATACTTAGCCCTGTATTAATCAAAATTAAAAACTTAATTCATTAGAAATATTAGAAAACACTTTTTATTCACTCCTTATATGTATTTTTGACATTCTTTTACATTTAATTTCTCTTTTCTTTTGGGGAGCAGTTCCTGCACATTTTATATATCCATCCTTTAATGTATTCATATTTTCTCCATGCTTTCCCCGCTTTGTCCTTTCTTTTAGTTGTTGTTTGTTTTTTTACCTCGTCTTCTTCTGTGTCACTTCATCTCATGTCTTTGATGGTGTCAAAAGTTCTGGTATTCATTCACAGGAGGCTGTCAGAACATTTTATTGTGCACAAAGGTCATTTGTGGACAAGTGATGATTTTCATATCTCTATATTTGTTGATAGCTGTAACAGCATCTGGACTTCTGGCATTTCACATTACTGTTTCAGGTTCTTCACAGATTTTATCCCTTCTCTTCATTTTTGCCCAAGCTGCTCCTACCCGTCTACACATGCACCCTCCCTCCCTCCCTCCCTCCCTCCTGCCATATATGATGTCACCAGGCCTATGCCTTTGAATGGCCATGTGTTCCTTACCACTAATATTAAACAGATGAGATGGAACCTCAGAATGATGGTCTTTCAATGAGACAAGCAGTCAAAACAACGAAGAGATGATGATGAGAGGCACGATTTCCAGACTAAGCTGCAAGCTGAACGTTCTGCGGCCCAAAGCTGGGAAAATTCTTGGAGGCATCAGGAAAGTCGATGGAATTTGGGAAAGACTTCCCTTGATGTGTTGCTTATATTCATACAAAAGGCGTTTTAAAGGTCCTGCACTGAAACATCTCATCTGTAGCTTTACTAAAAGTAGAGGAAACATTTGATAGAATGTCTGTTAGACGGGTTAAACACACTCAATTCAATCACTCACTAACACATCCAACACATATTTATACATGCGTATATTACTATATATACATAAACTTGTACACTAGTCTTGTTTTATAACATTTCAACATTTACATGGTGTGTAATGCAAGACAAATGTAGGTGGTGATTTCCCAGCCTTCTCCAAAATGCCTCACTAAACAGCTACAGTCATGGCAGTTAATCTTTATGACATGGATACCATTTATGATGCATTGCTGGACTGTTTAGAAATATGTCAGATCACGGTGAGTGGCTTTTTGTTAGAAGGTCAGTTCATTAGCTCATTCTAAAAGGGGTCCAGGGATTTTGTCTTCTGATGGGCTTGTCAACTTCTGCTCCTCAAAACAAAACAAAGAGTGTCTGTGCATTACAGTGTTCACACTAATGTCATGTTAGGAACTGTCAGTTGAATCACAGTTGAATTTATCTTGCCCAGTAGTGCAACCATGTTCCATTTTATTTCTCTATCTAATGCCATTAACTACAGAATAACAAACATGAAAGCCACGAGCAAGGACTTCACAAGTGATGCATTGCCCCCAGCTCCTCTTCACACACTGGGAATAGAGCTTAAGAAGCTGCAGAATAGATTGTGTGGTGTGTGCAGGACAACGGCGCTTTCTTCACCACTCGTCTCTGGAAAATCTCAGATGTCAGTTGAAAGGACCCCTTGACTCCTTTGACTTTACCCCTCACTCCCTCCTCATTTTTTTTGGTGTAATTTATTTTTCACCACCCTCGTCCCTCTCCCCCTCACAGCTGCATGTTATCTCTCCAGAGAGCAAAGCGCAGCTTGTCCGAAGGCTACGAGTTTGATACAGACTGTTGGGAAGTGATTTGCTGATCCACTCAGCAATCTGAGCGCTACAGAATCCTCTGCTATGTTGTGTTTATGTGCTCTATGTGTTGTCACCTTGGAAATAGGATGGAAAAGAGTACAGAACAGTAGGAGGGACAACTCTATCACATATTGTGTCTATCAAATCAGAACCTCATAATTTCTGTTTTTTATGGAAATTGCCTCCTGCCCTTTTACTCTATGTGAATCATGCCTAAATTACATGGCTTACTTTACATTAATCTACATTAAAACAATGTGTTTCCTTCTCAAAGTACTACTTTGAAGACACAATCATATACTATGCATTTGCCCAAATGATATTAGTCTTCATGTCTTCAGTTTTGGAAATGAGTCAAATTTAATCCCTATCCATTCTTATGCAATGTGCGGGAGCGTGTTCTCTATAGAGGATATGCACTTATTTCCTCATAGAAAATCACCAGAAGAAACTCCTGAATGGCCCCATCATTGTGAGCCTGATCCCTGGCAGTGCTTGCAGCCATCTCTGGTAGTCCAGGAAAGCATAATTGGCCTCGTTCTTTTTGAGTGGGTAGGATGGCCCTCTTTCTTCCCCACAAGTACTAGTAGGCAGAACAGAATTTGCACCCAGGGTTCTGCACCAGGTGTGTTGACCTGTTCAATTATTTAATAGTTGTTGCATTTAAGCAATTTCCTCTGGGATCAATTACTTTTTATGATTCTGATTCATTAGCAACAGTCTAATGAATCAGAGGAAGCATGTGCTAGTCTTCACCCTGCCAGCATTAGTTATACTGTGTGACTGTGGGAGTCCTTGCTAGCAGGTGGAATTTGTCATGAGTAAAGTTGGAAAGAAGAGTGTGAGAAGGCAAAAAAAGAGAAAAGAAAACCAACTAAAACAATGTGATTTGAACAGGCACACAGAAACTTTTGCATATGTCTCATCATTACCGTTCATCACAGCTCAGTGGTTTTGTCAGCACAAACTCCTAAGAAAATAGTTGGTGAAGCTGTATGGTAGCAATGTTAACACCAAGTTTACACTCTTAACATTTGTACATTTCAGTACATTTTCTTCATCCCAAGAGAGACAAACCATTTTTACTCACCATAATTCAACAAATAATGCTAACTGTGTCTCATCACCATACTTTAAGTACACCTTTCTCAGTTTTCAAATGTTATGCAAAGGTACTAAGGTATAAATAAACACATCTAGACAGTGCTCAAAGACATGCCTCATTGCATATAGAGCCACTTTTAAACCCCAATGAGTGTTCTCAGACACTTCAATAAAGCATGTGAACTCATTCACCCTCGTGTGTGTGTTCAGCAGTAAGAATACATAGCTGCTCTCTGCCCATCTAGTCTCCCAGTATCTATAACCTGCTGTCTGTCTGATCCCTGGCAACTGCCTTCAGCGACACTGCCAGGGCTTTGGTGAAGCAGACTGATGAGGCCCATTTCCAGAAGGCCTGAAAGAGTACTTTGTGCAGTGGATGAGAGAGGGCATAGACGGGTCAAGTTGTGGGCACCTCTCTTGACGCTAGTGGGGCATATTGCCCTGGGGAAACAGATTTTATCTATAGCATCCGATCAGAGACTCAAGAGAGGATCCCTTTTTTTTTTAGTTCCTTTAGCTTATTCTCAGCCTCCGAGAGTTTGCGATGGGAGCTGAATGACAGTTGGCAACTGTTCTGCTGTTCGTTAAGCCCTTAAACAGCAGCCATTTTCAGAGTCGGAAATGGCTCACAAAAGACATTGCCCTCCTCGCTGTCATTCATGTTTTACATCTTAACTGCCTGCTAACTCAAGCGTGCAGTAAATGTAGACAGAAGAAGACTATTTAATGCGGTTTCCTATCAGAGCTCACTTGCTTATAAAGCACTGCCAACAGTTCACAACAGATTGTTCTGCTCACGTTGTTCCGCCCAGTTGGCTAAGCTAAACCACCCATGATGCCGTTGAAAATGAATGAAGATCTGGGACGTTTTTTTTTTTTTCTTTTCTTTTTCACATCCATCACAGTGTTGAGTTCAGCTATCAGAGAGACTTTTCCAAATGGGAATTGTTGTGCTACAGTGGTTTCGGAATGAATTCTGTGGTATTCTGTAACAGTAGTGTGCTACACTATGCTAGTTAATCACCACTGGGTTTTGTTTTACAGCAGAGCAGGTTTAAGCATGAGCATGGAGCCCAGTGTATAATATGAGGTGCTACGAGCTTCCTGTCCTGTGTTCGAGTCTCATTGCTGGCTGGTGCAGTCCCGCTCTGAATCAGCACTGCCGCCTGTGTGAAAAAGACCACAGGCATTAGCTGGCAGAATGGAGCCCCCAATGAACTAATGATCCTGACACCTCAACAATAGGCGCTTTAGAAGTGCACACATACCCAGCAGGCTCTGTTTTTTTCTCTCATATTTTTTAATGACAAAATGTTTGTCAGAAACAAATGGATTTATTTTGGTCAATCCAGGGTATAGTACAGGAGCTTAAGTGGTTCCGGGCCCCAGGGTTTCAGACAACTAACAAAACATTCCTTACTTCTGCTTTGCTGCCTGTCTGTAATGCTTTTCAGCCAAGCCCAGAGCCACTGACAGCCTGACATTTAGACAACGGTGACACAGCCTGCCCCCTTCTCCCTCCCTCGAAAAAGAAGACTGTTTTTAAAACAGTTATGAGGACAGAGGAGGACATTTTGTCTGCAGCTTGGAAAGAACTATTTTATTTTTAGGATGCTAGTTTGTTTGATTTGGGTTGGCGCTTTCTTTCGTGTCTCCTTTAGAAGAGTATCTTTTGGATGAACTTTAGCTAGGTGAATTAGTGTTTATTTTTGCTTCACAAAATTTAAGTTTTTGTATTCCTATTAAAAAGACAGAGAATCGATTAAAAAAGGTTTTAAATCTCTAGATCTTGGGGTCTGCCAGTAATTGACCTGAAATACAAGTAAACATCTAAAGGTTTCATTTCCAATATTTGTCAGGTCACGATGAGAATCCAGTTCAGAGATTGACTCTATCCCTGAACTCAACTCCATTCCACCAACCCAGTCCATGTAGTTACAAAGAGTGTTAGGAACTCAATCAGATTCGCCTGTGATTTAATCACATGACTCTGATTCATTGGTACAGATACCTCTGCTTTCCATTTTCACCTTTGCAACGTATACGGAGTGTTTCTGTTTATCTCATGTTTGATGTTTAATTTTTTAATTATCCAGCCTGTTCCTCTTCACCCTGATTGTTGTCTTTCCCTGAATACTTTGTTTGCTTGTTGGACTGCCTACAGGACTTTTTGTCCATTCATGCACAGACTCCAGGATTCATGATTCATATCTGTTTGCCTGTCCGACTGCATTCTGGTTTTGGATTCTTGCATGTTTCTGCTTTTTGCCTGTTGGGAAGAAAATTGTCTGCGTTTGGGTCTATGCTGTTCTGTTCGTGAGAGTGTCCTTCATTATCTATACAAACGCACTTTCTTCAAAGAATCAACACCTAGGCTGAAAGCTGAAAGTGCGCCTAATGCTTAATATCTAGTATCTACAAATACTGTGTGCTTTACCTAGTAGTGCCTACAACAGCAACCCTTAAACTTGCATCCTAAGTGGACCGTATGCCTAAAAGTACTTGAGCAATCCTAACAAATACTGTCAGGCTGAATTTAGCTTTGTCAGGCTGAATTTATGTCATTGGGCAACATGTTTGACTCCCAGCTATTTGACTCTGTTTTGTTGAGGGAACTACATCAGGGACATTTTTCACACATTTTATATCTGTGCACCAGTTAATCACACACTACGTTCTCTGGAGCGAATCAGCTATTTTATGGTTTCACTTAGTCCAACATTCTCAGAAAAAAATGGTCCTAAATTGACAGCTTTATACACCCCATATTAACTCCAGAGTTTTTATTTTAGTACTTTTGAATGTTATCTCATAAAATGGGACAAATGTGTTCCTTTTCCCTAGTAAAATAAACTCAGTTATGGTATGCAATAGGACCTTAAATTCACTGTAAAGGGTACATTTTTTTGTGTCCTGGTGAACAAAAATGTGCAGTTCCTTGTTTTCTGACAGTGTAGTGCTTGTAAATGTTATATATAATGACGCTCTAGAGAGTTGTGTTCTTCCAGCAGTTTGAGGATGCCCTTTACTGTTTCACAGCAGGAGGTCCATAAAAAGTTTTCTGAGTTTAGAGCAGACAAACGTGACTGGCCTGTCCGAGCTCTAATCCAGCACCAAGTACGAACCAAGCCTTATCACCCAAAACCAGTGCCCTACCAAACTGACACTGAAGGAAAGGTTGTCTCTGCAGCCATTTTTCAAAATCTATTTAAAAGCCTCCCCAGAAGAGGAAGGGAACAAATGTCCTACTGATGCCCACAGCTAGAAGGTATGTTTGGGTGTCCACATACTTTGGGGTGCAAAAAACTACTGGCATCAAAGCAGGGCTTGCATTTTGAAAAGATGTGGTGGTTCGTGTGCGTTGTCAGAAGCGTGTGTAGCCTTTTCCAACTCAGACTCGCGGTGTGGAGAATTGATAGGAAAGAGACCCGCTACTCTGGGAATTCACTATATGAAGAAAAAAAAAACGTTAAAGGAATATTTGTGGGAATCTATTAAAATATTAAAATATTAATTTGCTGAACCACCAAAGCTCTCACTGATCCAAACTGGGTTTCTTGCTGTGCCCAATGGAATCCTAGGAAAGATAGATTTCTTCACTGTAGTCATCATTTAAATTATGCAATGCCTAAAAATTATATACTGTCAAATATTCAGGATTTCATGTAAAAAATTGTTCAGGGTTTGTTCCCATTTGTTCCCTTCTACAAGCATTGGCTTAAATATGTTATACGATGAATACTGATGCTTTGTTTGAGGTAACAATCCCAGAAAAGGTCTCAGGACATGGTTGTTGAAAGCAGGCTTTGACAGGAGGAACAAAGTGACCTTCTCTTATATGGAGCTGCAGCATCAAATAACCAATTGACTACATCCAGTCAGCTTATTACAGAAATATAAGGTGTTTTTGTAGCTTTGGACTTTAAAATGCTGAAGTAATATACATACACATTATTTAAAATGACATACTAAAGGTTCGGAAGTAAATCTCATGTACCATGTTAAGAATAAGAAAATGATTAAGTTACTCACCCACTTAACTTACTTAATCCCAAGGAATAAATTACACAGACACTATAATACACTCTGTTATTGCCCTTCTAAAAAGAAACTGTATTCACAAACTGGACAAAATTGCAAAAAAGTTGTGATTTAACTGGTTTCTCTCTACAATAAAATTCCAAAGTCGGTCAAATTGATATTTATTTAGTTTCATTTGCAACGTACCAGAATAGAAAAAAATATCAGTGCAGCACTCAACAAGACATCCAGCAACATTTTAATTTCATGAGTTGAGGAAAGATCTTTAAACTTACTGTTCTTCTTTAGAATGTGTTTTTTTTTGTTGCTATTTTCTAAGTATAAAATACAATGATCCAAATTATAGTGCATACCTTACTGCACACTAAGGCTAGGCTACAGCAAAGTAGAACCAATGTTAAATAAGTAAACTGTAAACTGTCCTAAAAAAAAGTGGTTTCTGAAGTCAACACACCGTTAATGGTTAAACCATTTCATGAAAATAAAAGTTCCTGTCAGAAAACCTGGGGGCTTTTTCTTGAGAAGACGCACACTTTCAGTCATGAGTTTCTACAAAGAGTTTTTTTTTCCATCTCTCTGCTTCTTTACACTTAGTACAAAATAAGACATTTCTACCCGTTAGTGCTTTGCTTTTTTAAGAGACTATAACATAAATAAAAAATTTATTTTCAGTGTTCAAACAGACAGTTCCAGTGTGACTGGACAGCTAACATATTCCACCACAATCCAGTTGGTAGAAGGAGGCTTCTTGTAGCAACATTTCCATGTTTCAGTCTGTACTGTCCTCGTTCTGCAGTTCCATAATCATCATCTTTTATAGAGCTTAAGACCATGAGTTAAAATGTTTGTTCCTCCCTGCTCCATTTTCTTTCTTCCCCTGTTATGGCACATGACCGATCCTTTTTTAACAGTTCCAGTCAGTTGAAATTTTTGCAGCCTCCTTATAATCCTTTGTTGAGGAGCTTCCTATGGAATGGAAAATATACAGATCCCAGAATGCAATGCACGGGTCCAATGCACGGCTTGTATCCTGCAGTCCTTTTGTTTAAGTCAGTGTGGATACATCAGTGCATGAGCTTCGGGTAGTTTAAACTCAGCTGCGAGCTGGGCTTAGACCTACTGACAGGGTTTAGCATTTAACCTCTACTGGAAAGCAAATATAAAACATTCTGCTGTGCAAAATGATGCCACGAAGAGCCGATAGTGTAACATTCCCATTCCGGTTCCATTTAGTGATATTCCAAAAATAATATCTCTTTCGTTCCGTGGGTCGTCCACCCAAACTGTCTCCGTACGTCCTTCTCCGAGCTCAGCCCCTATACACACCTGTTCATTTGCAGGTGAACACCTCCGTCCTCTCACTACATGTGTTGCATTTGACAAAACAGCACCACTGAAACTTGCAGTTGCACTGCCACACCTTGGTGTACTGGTGTGTGTTGTAGCCTCGGCCGCAGCACATGAGGTCACAGCCGTCCGTGTGTGGTGACGTTCGATTACACAGACGCCCCTGTGTCCCCACACTGCCCGTCTTGGTGTCCTCCTCGCAATAATTGGGTGAACGCTCAATATAGACCAGATCTGTTTCCAGTGGTTTTTGGAAGCCTTGCATCTTCTTCACCTTCAGAAAGGTGGGCTGGCGCAGTCTGCTGGCCCGGACCACCTCCACATGGACTGCATTGTTGTACTTGTCCTTCAGCACGTAGCCAATCTCTCTGAATTTCGGTAGTGTGGTCCAGCATGTCTTAGTGGTGCAGGAACCTGACACGCCATGACACTTACACTCCAGCTTCATCCGCTCCTCCAGCGCCTGAGGACAACAATGTAAGAAGAGGTCACTTCAGAGCAGTGGCAGAATCAGCATATTCGTTTTATTACGAGATTAGTCGTAATTCATTTTACATTACTATTTACTAACTTCACTTTATTCTTTAGAATTAAGCAGCCCATTCTTCGCTAAGCCTGAAGTAGGATTGGCATTAGAAACTAAACTCTATTTTGACAGGCTGCCCTGTGATGATTTTCCTTCAAAAAGTACTCCAGGGTGAAACAGTCAGTATAGCTTTAGTGTGAATGGGTGGAGCTACACTAGCAAAATGTCCCTTTCTACACCTTAAGATTGAGGAAGTTATATGGCTCCACTGTTCACCATCCTCGCTGCAGGACCTCAAGACTTTGTGACGTATTACTGATTTCCTGATGTACTGGGTGTTCTTCGTTATTCTCTTCTCCTTCTGAGTTGTCACTGTTCTGTCTACCTGGACTTAGGATTGCCTTGTTTTTGATACTCCTATGTCTGGTTTTTGATTTTTCCCTGGTTGTGGAACTTGCTTTTTGCAAAGTAAAGTGGCCCTTGCCCTGGTGCTGATGTTTGTCTCTTTCTGACTCTGCCTAGTTTGGATTGTGTTTTTGGATTGTCTCTATCACGCCTGTTTGCTTAATGCCGACCATGAACTGTTTGTATGTGTAAAACATATTTATTTTACTAAACCTTCAAACTGCATTTGAGTCCTCACATGGTCAGTTCTTACATTCTTCATTTAAAAATCCCATTAACTAATCATTTATTTCTGGGGTTTGCCAAGAACTGATCAACTACTGATGTTTTCTTGTTTGATGCATTTTCCAGGGTTTAAAGGGCAGTCGCTGTTTTCAATCGATGATTATTCACAAGAAGCTCTTGGCTCTTTCCTCTGTTTTGTCTTCTGATGTACTATGTCTAAGATAGCTGTGACATTTTAAATGCACACATATGAAAAACAAATGTGGTTGAAATAATTTCTAATATTAAACGTCATGGCTTTTATGAGAGGGAACAAAATTTTGTTTGTTTCCACTTTTATATCTGCTTGAGTGCATTAAGCTTTGACAACACAACCAAGTTCCTTCCTCAGAAGGACGCAGTTATAAATGAGACTCTTTACCATTAGCACACATGAGTCAGTGAAGTATGAGGATCAAATGCATGTCCACTATAAATGCAGTGGTTTAGCCATTTGTGGGCATACCCAAGACATAATATTCAACATTACTAATGTTTTAAGACAACCGCTGAACCAAGGCCAACTGCATACTCAAAGCAAGATGCAGATGCCAGTTATATGTCATAATGGGGAAAATAGATTTAGCAGTAATGCCCTACTCTGTAATTCCCTCTACCTTCCCAGAGACCACATCTAAGGACAGACGAAATACATGTAAATTTCATGCAACTATTCACCATGACACTTTAGTTAAAAGAGGGCCATCCTGCTATATGATATGTTAGAGAACATTTGTAAGGCCATACCAATAAGATGACTGTTGAGTAATTACATATGGAGTGAGCCAAATTGGAATTTGGTTTCATTTTATATTATATTATTCAAATCATGTTAAAGTGAAATGTTTTTTTCTCTATTAAATACTTTACTGTAATCAAGATTACACCCAGTGGAAGTATCCTGTACTGTCCTGGACTGAATAAACAGAAGGTGAATGTAAAAGGAAGGTTGAGGAAACTGTACAAATGTTTACAGCAAATTATTCTACAAATGTTAGTGCAAGCCCTACATTTGATGTTGTCATCAGTTGGCTGGCCCTATCTCCATTTTGACCAACTCCTATATCTAGCAAGTTTGAGAAGTGGGCAATAGCTGATTAATTGCACAAAACTAGATTGATGCTAGGACCATGTCAAGACAGAGAAGGCTGCTTTCTCATCTGTGGCAGCTGTTTCTACAGATCTGAGTTATAGATCCTAAAGCTCTACCGCACAACAGGCCTTTTACTTAAATGCCTCCATGGCTATACACATTTGAGGGGATCCGTTTACATGCACTGGGCTGATGTGCACCAGTTTTGCCCCCAATCCTTCAAAGCTTGCTCAAACCACACACACGTCTGATTGCAATTGAAATTCCAGAGCGGCAGCCCTGATCCTGCCTGTTGCAGAGTCACATGGTAAATTCAAATCCTCCCATTCTCCCCTCCCTCTGCTGTGATGCCACCACTAAGCTATTAGCGTGATGGGTCCTTTATAAAAGGCAGAAAAAAACCCGGTGCAGTGGAGCGAGGGCTGTGTTTTCAGTGCAGCAGAGAGAGGCTCGCAATAATATCCTGTTACTGACTTTACACTTCATGATTCCATGCAACGGACCGAAGGGGGATTGGAGAGGCTCCATTTGGCAACCGCAGGCCAGGCTCCGCACGGCTGGCTCTCCCAGCTTGCACAATAAAGACCAGAGTTATTAATTAGATCCATTTGCCACCAGAGCGCATTCTGAAGTGAAGGAGTGGTGCTGTTAGGGTGCATGTTATTTTATGTTCTTGGATGACTAATAACAAACAAACATGGCCAAAGAGGACCAGTGCCAAAGCCAAACCAGTGCTGGAATAAGGAGGATGCCACAAAATGGTGGAAGGAAAACACACAGTAATTGCCTAAAGCAAAACAAGCTGTCGAAAATGTCTGACTGTTACTTATCAGTCTCCAAAATCATAGCCTGGAAGCCCTGTTGCGAGGTTTTTGCTGGGATATTTTCAGCTTGGTGTGCATAAAAACACCTCAAACACTTGTTCTACACAAGGAGAGTGCAAACAAACTTTGCCACATGTGCCACTAGTGCACACGCAGAGTGTTTAGTGTGCTTTGAAGTTTTATCCCAGTGGTGCAAGGACATGAATCAAATGTTTGTGCTGGAAGGACAAACAGATGTCCAAGTTAAATTCAATCAGGCTTTCTTAAAATGTGATTGAAAAGCTTAATCATGTTTTAATGTGCTGAAACTGGTAATTGGGAGAATGTTAGCTTACCTGGACTACTAGGAACATGTTGTTTGGAAAATTAGGTTTGTTGGATGGTCATGCAGTTCAAGAAAAGCCCTTCACTATGTCTTTACATGACAAATGAGCAGGGTTAACCTTTTAACCTGCAGTGATCTGAATGGGGGTCCACACTTCAGTCTCTTAGTTTCTTAGCAGATCCTGTAGTTAATATCTATGTAATACGTATAGAGCTTGGGGGGGGGGGGGGGGGGGGGGGGTTTGGGGAAGCCAGCTCCGGTTC
>JBBJLR010000133.1:13333075-13365652 GCA_037577145.1 Brachypetersius gabonensis
GGTAAATAGGATCAGGTTACCTTTCTCCCTGCTTCATTGTTGTGAAGGTTCATCAGTCGGCGGGCATTTTTTTTAATCTCACGAGCATCCACGAACCTCCTGGAGAAATCAAGGCCATACTTGATGTCTGCTGAGCAGCCCCCCCACTTCCAGCCTTCCTCCTGGTTGTAGTAGCCCTGTTTCTCACGGTCACAGCCACAGTGGCTCATGTTGCCCTGGCTGCAGGCCGCCGTCACCGCATGGGCCACTCCTGCGGCCGTGATTGCGTAGGTGAATGCTGCCTCCTTGCTGCCTGGGGAAAGAGTGATGAGCCTGTGAAATCTACTCCAGTCACCACATCCACTCATTATATCAGATGTACCACCCACTCTTAATTGTACAAAGCTTAATGAATATTAGTCACTCTTAAGGATGCAGTCCTATTAAACTATGGCTGTGCTATACTGTATAAACCTCCAACATTCTCAGTGACATATATGTATGCTCCACACCCTAAATCTGCCACTTCTGTAAAACACCTGTACCACAGATACCAAGTTTGTGTACCCCTGTGTTCAGTAAAAGACCACGTAAGTAATTGACTCAGCACCTGCCCATCCACTTATGTAAGAGTGCTTTCTGAACTCAGGAAAATGTTTCAGACATTTTGTCCATCTTTACTGACTATATGATAATAGAACTTGGGCTGAAGAAAATAGTTGCATTCCTTTAATGGAAAGACTGCAGAGAGAGAGCCATGTGGCCTTACAGGCCGCCTGTTCAAGCACCAAGCAATGGCATTCTGCGAGTGTGAGAAAGAAGTGTAGGTGCTGTCCAATGTGCTGAATTCCTCAAGCAATGCACCTTGCCAGCTGGCCACAAGAAAGAGAAAAGGTCTGCAGGCCTCTCTGCCTCTGCAGATGGTTATGTCAGTAAAGAATATGTTACTCATTTTATATGGATTAACAATGTGCTTTGCTGTCAAATGCAGTAGGTATGACTTGTACGCAGGTATGTGGTTGTGTATTTGAAACATACCTGCTACACAGAATTTTTGAACGTACATGTGAAATGCACAACAGACAAGTACACAAATAAGCCCAGGAAAGAGGAGGGTGTACTTTAGCCTATGCTAAAACATTCTACCGTACTAATCCTTGCTACAGCACAACGCAAGGGGTGTAAATCAGCCCATTCTGCCAGTCCATCTAAAAATGACTCACCCCTTTCCTCTGCTGTTGTATTCTGTCTCAGTATTCTTGTATTCTCTGACTCAACTAGACACTGACTCACAACCTACCGCTCACTGCCATTCTGCTTACCAAGAAGGCTATACAGCCAGCTTGTGGTAACACAGCAAACCCACACACATACAAAAGCGTTTCCACATACTCACACACCCACACACACACCCACCCACACACACACACACACACACACACACACACACACACACACACACACACACACACACACACAATGTTCAACACACATGCAGTGCCAGCGTAATGGTTAAAACACATACAAGCATATTTAGAGGCTCGTAGCGGAAATGATGGGGCGTCAATGGGTTGTCACCCCCTATTGGGTCTGGAACTGCTGATGCTAGTTATGAGAGCATATTACAGCAGTGTACAGGGAGAGAGAAAGTATCATGCGGCGGTCCCAGCTAATGATAGCATGAAATCCATGTTGTTCATTTATTTTTTATGTTATAATTGATTTTTAAGAAATTATTTGCCCAAAAAAAATCAATTTTACAGAGACCTAGACATGGTTGATCATGCAAATACATGTCTGGTGTCTCGATGTTGAGTAAAATAGCCATCTGACAGACTGTAGTGGAAAAGTTTTGCTAAAGTCTACTATGTTTTAAACCACATCTACAAGTCTGCAGATGTTAACGAAAAGCTGGAAACTGAAAGCTGGAAAGTTTGAGTGAGTTGACCAGGGTTTTCAGGATGCATTTATGAAAATGGTTTGGGTGAACATGATGAATTGTGTGAACATGATAAATTGACAGTACAAATTGACAGCACCTTTTTATATAGATCTGCTGTAATGGACATGCAGAGGCATGTACTATGAAGCATATGTAGGGAATTGCGTGGGACCTCATCCACCAAAGGGACTTGTGAGTTAGCATTTCCAATTAATGAAATGAAACCTATAACCTTATCCCTTCAAGTACACTCCAGATAATAGCTTAGGATCTAATCTCACATATCGCCTATATCATCAGTGCCTCTTTAACAACTGGCCATGTCCCATCTGCTTTCAAGTCTCCAGTGGTCACACTAATTTTGAGGAAACCCAAGCTGGACTCCTCAGATATCAACAACTACAGACTAGTATCGCTTCTCTCCTTTGTTTCCAACCTACTCAATAACTTTCTTTCTCAGGACCCTCACCAGTCCGGCTTCAAGGCTGCACACTCTACTGAAACTGTACTACTAGCCTGGCAATGGTTTGTTAACTACTTTGATGACTGGAAATACCAAGTAGCATGGCAAGTGTCCCAGTCTACCCCATTAACATTGTCCACTGGTGTTCCACAGGGCTCAGTCCTTGGACCACTTTTCTTTTCTCAATATACTGGTTCTCTTGGGGACCTCACAGGGTCTATTACATTCTACCAGTTTTATGAAGATGACACTCAAATTATTCTCTTTCCCCTCCAGTGACGATCAGGTCTCAACCTGCATCTCCTCTTGGATGGTGACCCACCACCTCAAGCTGAATCCCAGCAAGACTGAGCTTCTCTCCATCAAAGGGAGTCCATCACCTGTTATCGTCCCCTTAACGAAGGTATGAAATTTTGGTGTCATGCTAAATGAAGAACTCATTGCATGTTGACCACCTTTCCATGACACACAGATATCTTCTTTACAACATCAGAAGAATCCAACCTTTTCTCACCACGGAAGCTACACAATTACTTGTCCAGTCTCTGGTCATCTCTAAACCGGACTACTGCAACTCTCTTTGCTGGACTTCCTCTGAAGGTAACGACACTGATCAAGTAATTTCTTGTCCTGCTTGTCTTGAACATCTGCTGCTCAAAAAAGAGGAAGACATGCATAGAAACTATTTTCAGTGTTGCCACCCCAGTGGTGGAACAAACTCTGTCTTGGAATCAGATGTTGATTTGAGTCTATCTTAACAGGTATGAAGAACAGATGTAGATTATTTCAGCACTGATGTACGTTGCTCTGGAAAATATTGTCTGCTAAATAGCATAAATGTAAACTTAGACAATTTTAAACTATTCTTGCTTTCTATTTCTGCTGCTATTCAGCAGCTGCAGCATTTAAGATCTTGCTTAGCTGCAGTTTGGTGTAAATTCACCTTGTCCAAACTGTTTAAACAGACTTAAACTGTAATACACTTAATAGGCCCAACTACGTTCCATCTTTCATGAGCAATAAAAAAGAACATCAACACATCCTTGTATTTCAGTCTGAGGGAAAGAGAAACTTAAATATGAATCGTCACACAATACATGCATTTACATCAATTTTATCATAGGGTCTAAAAGAGATGTAAGCTACTGGTTAGGGCTTTCTTACTCTCATTCCCACTCGCTGTACAGTTCCTGAAATGCTGAAAGTGAAAAAAGAAAAAAAAAAAAAGGACCTGAATATTCCAGCCTCAAAGCCCTGTTCCAAAAGGAACCACCCTGGGATAGCCTTGTGCACTGCCAGTGGAAAACTGGACTGACCAGAAAAACCTCAATTAACTTGGAACCGTCCAGAGAGAGGAACACAGCATTATTAAACCACATGGCTGATAGAGTTTAGTGGCAAGTGTCTGTGATGGAAGTGAAGGAGACGCTTCATATCAGTATGAAAGAGTGGTGCTGTGTTTGGGGTTTCTCTCTCTCCCTCTCCCATTCTCCCCCTCTTTGACCTATAGATAGACTCCCTTCACCACTCCATCTGTGGAAAAGGTGGGCATGCAACTGTGGCCTTCATGACAAGCTGACCACTTTGGCGGAGGAGAGCGAACCACTAAACGGATCTTGTATGACACAGCAGAGCTGATTTACAACCAAAGAGAGAACAGTAAGTACTAAAGTACACACTCGCTCTTTCCTGCTGAATTTTGGGACTGCCCAGTGTGGCAGTGTCCAGTTCATTCATATTTCTTGAGTCTTTACTAAGCTCGCTGAGTTGACATGTACAAAATAAAACTACACTGACTTGTTGTTAAAGTAACACACACAATTCTGGCCTTGTTACCACAGTTACGATGATGGGGACTGAATGGTACATTGTGAATGTAACAGTATTTGCATTATACTTACAGTAGCAGTATTTTTACATTTGGGAAACATTTGGGGTTTTTTCATGATACAGGACCTTTAACGACAATGATATCAGGAAATGCATATATATGTTTTTTGCCTCATTATAACCTGTGTTGACCTCCAGAATTCAGTCCTCTCTAGCGATGCCACAACTGGCCCAAATGAGCTACAGCAAGAAATATTTACTCTGCCTTGTGTCTGAAACAGCAATGTGCCACTTTGTGGCAACTCAAATTAGTCAGGAATGGAAGAAAATTGCACCGCTGCACCTCAAGACTGAGCAATGCTCGCAGTAAACACCTACAGAAAGTGGAGAGTGGTTGAGTGTTGTTACGGCAGACTACTGTGAAATAAGCAAGCGATTGCTTTGTGACTAGGCCTGAGGTCTCATAAATGTTTATCCAGTGCTGGAATATCTGCCTCTATATGTGTGTGACAGGACTGCATTTGCTCACTTCTCTCAAGTCCTTGCAGAGCGGGTTTTTACTGACGCTTAAAAAAAATACTAGAGAAAAAAGTGGCCCCCGCTGGTGGTTGTAGGGTGCTGCAGGATAGGAGTTCATGAAAATAGAGGTTTCTTGTAGCAAGATTAAGACAAAGTTTCAGACCTTCTTATACACAACAGATGCAGTAAAGGCCATGTTTAAACAGAAGCATTGCAAATTCTCATGCAATTACACAGGCACTGGACAAAATGCAGTCGCCACTGCTTATGTTGCTGTTTTAAGGTAAGGTAAGTCTGGGACACTAACCCTGGACATGTAGTGGAGTTTATGTTGCTCTCTCTGAGGCCTGAAAGCCCCTGGCTCCAAATATAAGTCCTGCTTTGTATATCAATGGTAGAGAAACTGATTAATGCACTGCGCACTACTGTTTTCCGTTCCGCTTTATGTAGCGTTGCTATGAACATGTGTGCCCAGCAAATTATAGACAAAGTTGTGGTCCATGAGGTTTGCAGCTAGAGGAATTAGCACAGCCATGTTCCTGGTCAATAAAATAATATGGTTTTACCAGAGTGGCATACTTTACAGCAAGCGCTTTGTTAAGTGTGCTGTGCTGCATACATGGGTGTGAGTGTGTATGTGCATATGTATGTGGGTGCTCGTCCATGTGAGTGTGTGTTTTTTTTTTTATCCATACCACATAGGGAGGAGGGTAGAAATAGTAGAGAGTGAAAATAAGAGCTGTGTTAGCTTGAAAACTGACAGGCAGAGACCAAGCTAGCATTAGATCTTGGTGAACCACTAGTACTTTTTAGTGTTTTCTCCACTATGTCACACTTCATTCAATTCATTATCTAATTTTCAAGCCTTTAATTAGTCAAACCAGATGCAGAGCAGAAGAATATTATGCTGTGGTGCTGTGGTCTGTCTGGGGTAAAAGTGCTGTGCCTACTCCTGACCTGTACTGTGGTGTAAGTTGTATTCATGGTATTTTATATGCACATACCCAAAAAACTATAATAATACCAATAGAGCCTGGCCTTTTCTTGGAGGGAAATCTCAGTTTTTTATAAGTTAAAGGAAGGTAAAGAAATCCCAATGTTCCACCCCATATTTAGCTGTTCCGAAAAATATGAATGGGGTCCAAATGTATCTTCAATTTAGTGCTGAAGCTACAATGCCAACATTGCTACCAAACAAAAGTCAATAGTGACCCAAATGACTTCCACAAAAATACAAAATGTCGCTCAACCTACTCAAACAGCGCCCAGCTTTTCAATAAGGTGGCACAGACTTGTGGATGTGGTGTATGACATATTGTGAGCTATAAAAATGAATGAAACTTCACTGCTACAAGCATTTGAAACAACAACAGGGCTGGCGTTCCAAAACAGTCTAATGGAGGACTGCTCTTGGACCAGATTCCTACATGTTTATGATGATCATTGTCTAAAGAGGCTCACGATATTTGCCTACCCAGTGAACTTTTGTTAATTTACAACAACCAGTAAATCATATGTCTGTAACGGACAAGTCTGCACTATGTTAATATAGAGCTGGGTCCAGTTTGAGAGTTGAGAAAACCAAACATATATAATTGACTGCTATCAGAGGAAAGAGGAAAATTGTGTATTTTTTTACTTCTTTAATACAGATGAAAGTGAAAGTGACAGTCTGGTCATACGTGAACACACCACTGCACACAGTGCGAACAGCACAAAATACTTCCTCTGCATTTAACCCATTCACCAAGTGAAGCAGGGGGCAGCCATTAACACGGTGCCCGGGGAGCAGTGTGTGGGGACGGTACCTTGCTCAGGGCACCTCAGAGGTGCCTAGTAGTCATGGGAATCGAACCTGGACTTTCTGATTACAGGGCAAATGCCTTAACTACTAAAAATGAGTCAAATCAAACACACAAGTTTGCACAAGTTTTTTAATTACTCTATTACATTTGCTTGTATAGACTTTTCCATTCTTTCTTGCTCCTGCAACACACAAGAATTCACAAATGAGCTACAAACTGAGATGATTAAAACTTCACAACAATATATGAACAAAATATATAGGGTAAACACCCCTGTTTGGCTCAAGTACCCATTAAGCACACTTGTAACTTTGAAAACAAATTGTGTGAAGGATAAACAAGTAATTGTTCTGCTTGATATCTAAATGAATAAATGTAATATTATTAAATATCCCCTGTATTTTAAGACAATCATGCTGCTGCATATTCTGACAACCTCCTGCCAATGTTCACTCATCCTGTCGACTATTTTGAAAGCCATATAAAAACTTTGTCCAGAAGAGAACTCTCAGAAAATCAACTTTTTTAGATTTTCTTTTACAAATTTAAGAGATTCATGTTTCTAACACCACCTAGCAGAAGCTGGAACTAGGATGTTAGAGATAATTACAGTTATTTCAAAAGACAGTTTTACATGGCAAATGCTATGATTATGTGGTTAGCATGCTAGTCATATAACAGCACTACACTGATGTAGTTAATCACAAGTCATGATATTTTGTGTTTTACTGTTCAGTGCATCATTTATTTCCAGATTGTTGAGAATTAATATTTGTGGATTGCAGTATTTTTTTAAAGATTTCATATAATTTTATCATGAGCTTAAAGAGTACAGTAGAGCATAAAGAATTGAGCGCATCAGTGTGACTTCATTGAAGAAAAGTGTAAGTATATGTGATGTCTGGACAGCGGTCACAAGGGGGAGCTGGGGTTTAAGTTGGGTTTTGTATATTGGGACTCTTATTTTGACACCCTGAGTACCCCTGGTCTGAGAAAGGGTTTCAGTGGGTACTCAGGTTTAAGTGTTTCTGTTCAGTTATTGGTTGTGTGTTATATGTGTTCTAGTATTTAAGTTCTGTCTAGGTGGACCACGGGCGTCGGTCAACCCATACCTTTGACTTCCGGTTCTGTTCATTACCATAACTATACTTTTTATTCCACATTCAGTTGTGATACAGACTTATCGGCCCTCGTGCCAGGTTTTGTTTTGTGAATAAAAATAAAGATAAAGAATCATGGACGCCTCCTGGAATGCTTTCCTTTCATGGGAACATGCAGAGCGACATGACAGTATAAACATATGTATATTCAGTACTCTCTGCAAGTAGTATATGTGAATAAGACCATTTATATAACAAAATACTGATCTTAAAATAAAATCCACTATATTTTTATTCCAAAACTATTGGTGTCCCCATTAAGCTCAGGGTGCTCCCTTTAAGCTCACTTACATAGATAGTTTATAAATGTGAATAGTTTATAAATAGTCTAACTAAATTTACAATTGTGATCTTGTGAGCTTATTTGGAACAGGGGTGTTCTTAAAGGGTACAACATGTACACATTAAGCAAAGCCCAGACTTTTTGCATTTAAAGCTGTACAGTAATCCCCCAGTTTTATGCTTTTTTCATCCCTCAGTTTTCAGGAGTCACAGATTCAGTCACACACTGATTTTTTGAAAGAACTAAACTCATTGTTTTACACGGAAATCTCCACAATAACACGGAAACTGCAAACATCCTCACCTTTTTTTTGACAACCAATTTGTATTACCGCCACCAGCCCAGCGGTGGCAGTAATACACTGAAAAGTTGTGAACCACCATAAAAAGAGAAAGAAGTAGAAGCATGTTGCAGCGTGCCTGCTCTGTGTCTTGTCCTCCTATTTTAGTGTGAAATTTCTCCCCCAAATTTTCAAGTCATCTCTGTTTATTTAGTATTAGTAAGCTGTGCCCTGTCTAAACTCAGGGAGAGTGGAGAGAGTAGAGAGAGTTATTTCAATGTTTCTTTTGTGTAAGACTCTTTGCACGCTGATAATGCTAACCGCTAATGCTAACAGTGTTTCTCTCTCTTACACCCACTCACTCACTCACTTACTCACACACACACACACACACACACACACACACACACACACACAAACAAACCAATATTTCCTACCTTGTCCCTGACTTAACTTTGCACGCTGCTAATGCTAACCGTTAATGCTAATGTTTTATTTTTTTTTAAATAAAGTTTACTGATTGATTATTTATTTACCTTTACATTTTCTTTATGGCTAATGCATTAAACTGAGTTTTAAATGAAATTAAATAGTTCTCAGAGCATATTTGGGGGCATGTTTAGGGTTTACACTATAAAAGTAGGCATTTTGGGTGTTTTTTTTTTTTAACCAAAACACAACAACATGTTTTTTCAATATACTCAGGTGCTTTTGGAACATAACCCCTGCAAAAAGCGGGGGATTACTGTATATCTTTTTAATTGATTACATTTTTAATTTGAGTTATAAACTATTAAAAAAGAGATTAATGTGTCATTGTAACTTCTCATTTCCCGGTGAAAATAATGCCTTTTACTTAAAAACTGTTTAACCAAAGATTTGGGTGAGCTTAATTGGTATGTTTACCCTAGCTGGCCTGTGATTTTGTAACAGGATTGTGTGCACTTTCAAATTTGAATGCCCTTGAAGTGTATTACCTTGCCAGAACCACTAGAGACATTATATATGATCTTTGGTCACCTATGGAAATGAAGGGCCTAGAATATTCAAAGTGAAGGTGATAAGGACTGAAAGATAGCTCTTTCAATGGGAATAGGAATGAGGCCAATAGGAATGCAATGCATTCATCTGATTGTGTGAAGCTGAGCAACTTTCATCTGATCTCCTAACATCCTGTTTCCATGCCTCCACTGGCCAAGCCAACACAGACACACACAGATAGGCCTGATAACACAGCCCACTCATCCATCCATCCATCCATCTATTCATCCTTCCATCCAGCCATCTATCTGTCTATCCATTTGTCCCTGCAGCGTTCCAATCACGCCTACACCAGCCAAGCCAACAGAGACAGCCAAAGATTGACCTGATAACGCTTCCTACCCGATCATCCATCAATCCGTATTTTCAGCCAATCAGTTTGGCTGTCCAGGCAACAAGGCTGTGTTGGCTAAGGGAGGTGTTACTGACTGGGGATGGGGACAATTAAAAGGAAATGTGCTGTGTCAGCACAATCTCCGGTGTGAACACATACAAACTGTGTCCAACACAAAGAATATTTGTTTGTGAGAAAGTACCTCTAGCATGATCTTAAGTTTGGAATGTGATTGAAAGGGATGATAGTCATCAGATTCAATAATACACCAGTTTTTTCAATTCAGAATTTTTAAATTCTTGTCACCAGATCTGTGTCGATGCAGATCTCGAGGGATAAAAAAGTTCTCAGATATCCTCTCAATTCTGACAAAGATTTCATTTGCTCAGTGCCAGAGAACAGCAAAGTGGGAAGAATAACAAAATTAAACCAAGTGTTTAAAAATGTTCAGAAAAGCACCAGAAGTGATAACAAGAAATAACCAACAAGAAAAATGATCTTATCAGTGATGTATTTCTGTTTAATTTTGAGAGGCTAAATAGAAGCTACTATTCAAGAGGCTGACCTTGTATAAAAAATATATTTGAGAACTTTTTTCCAGGAAAACCACTTTCTCTTAGAATGGTTCTTAATAGTACAATTAAGACATTTTCAAAATTCGTAAAAGCTTGATAATTTATCTTGTCTTTGAGAACATCTCTCCTACAATACATTAAATCCAGCTGCAGGTTCGGTTTAAGCCTCCTCAGAGGTTGGTCATTTAAGTTATAATGTCAAGACAAGGTCACTGACTGCTACTGAAGTGTTTACGTATGGGTTTATTCGAATGCTCTTAAAGTTAATAGCATGAGCTTGATACTCTCCATACCATAACCAGGGAAATAAAAGCTGATGACTGATAATGTCTGGGAAGGGCAAATAAATAATAGTAATATATGAGGTAGGAGTTAACATTCTTGCCTGTTTTTAATATGTGCTGTCCAGTGAAAGACTGACATTTGAAGACATTCATTTAAAAAAAAAGTGCAGGACAGGTTGTTGAATCTTAGTCATGCTGAACATTGTATCCGTGCCACATTGTAAACCAAAAGTATCGTTATACAGCTCTCTGCCTTTCCTACTAGCTCTCTTACTGTCTCTTACTCTAACCCTCTCTTTTATTGTCTTTTACTGTAGTCCAAAAGCCCACTAAGCAGTGAGTACTAAATCTCTTCTTCGGTACTGTGTCTTATTTTGCATTGATTTACATCTCTTTCAAAATCACTTTTCTTTCTTTTTATCCTGGATCTTACTTTCTCTATCTAAATCTCCCCATAATCAGCGCACCTAGTTCCTGATACTGTGCTTTAATCTGATCCCTGCTGATAAATGTCCACATGCTTCCACTCAGATATTTTACTCTTTCCGAGTGAATGAGCACAGTGAGGAAGCTGTTTCATGATAAGCACCATATCTAATGATGAAAGAGTGTTTTATGTCACACACAAGCAGACACACATTCCCAATGAGGACATACATTGTTTGCCAATAGGTTACTGTGTCTTGGGCTTTGTCATGCTTTGGGTGCCTTAAGCATAAAACACTGCACAAAAGGAACATAAGGTTTAGAAGCCAATACAGCCTCATGTTATAATTGAAGGGTTTCGTTCCAAGGGTTTTGTTCCATTAAAGACCATTTTCTTGAATTATCTTTTTTTTCACAATGTACATTGCTGGGAATTGGCTTTTCTCATACAAGAAGTATCAATGCTATATTATGTTCAGCCTTTCTTAGATAAATAAAAAAATATTTTGTATTATGCATCAGTTCTTATCAAATGATGTCATGCCCAAAATTGTTTCAACGGAATAAACAGCACTATAAAACAAAACTCTTAAATTCTAAACTGCCAGTACGAATATCCATATTATGACGAGGGAAACTAAAAATTGGAAAGGCTTAACTACCCAGCCCTTAAACACAGTGCCACTGGGTTGAGAAGTCATTTAGGAACTGCGAGAAAATTACTCCTTGCAGGAAAATGTGATGAAACGTGTAGTGTCTTACTTGAACGTTAAGGGAAAAAGTTGCTTTCTTTCCCTAAAAGCCCCACCAGTTAAAGGGACCGACCTTAAAAACAAAAGAAGCATCTTCCGAACTATTGGCATTTCAAACAGGGATGAAGCAATGATGTTTCTGATCTTATTGATGGACCCTCCCAGTTAAGCGTCTGCATTGCAATTCAATTGAAAAGAAACCAAGGGTTGTCAAATGACATTACTCCTAAGTTATTCAACTTACAATACAATCCAGTACAGTCATAAATTAAACCACATGTGTATGATTTTTGGCATAAGAGAGAGTTGCTGTCTATTGTTAAGTTGCAGCAGACAGTAATTTGTAGTTAAGTTCAGATTTTTAAAAAAGCTAGGGCTTTGAGGATCGATTTGCTTCATAGATTAGGACAAAAACACTTGGAGAGAAAATGGGAGCCCTACCCATTTGCTTCAATGGAAAATCTAGACTTTGCCATCTCCTTTCAAAACTGTCACATAATTACAACAGTGTGCCATGGATGATGGACATGATATAGACAGGAACATCGCAAAGGCACATTCACATCAATGCCTGACACTGCATACAATGTTTCAAGCACAATGGACATGTGATAGAAGTTATATAATGGACATCATAATGTAATATACTACTCTCCCTCTTGAACTGCCTTCCAAGTTCTAGGGGAGGCAGAACGTTGGAATTCAGTCAGCAACCATGCAAATCATCCCCATTTAATCTTTTGTGGTTTGATACGAAATATTAAAATGCAATCGACGCAAAAAGAATGCTAATGGTCACATATCTGCATGGGAATATTTGCAGAGAGAAATAAATACAAGATTAAATAAATAGAAGATTAAATATAGAGGAAAGGGAAAAAAAGGATGCAAATCTCAACATTGGCAAAGCTGGCTAATTTTCGTGGAGAAATATGAAAATTGTGTCATTCTACCCCATGTAAAAACGCAAATGGCATTTACATGGTAAGCGGTGCGGCAGACCGCTAGCACTTGATATGCAACCACATGCAAAGTTCTGTGATTCAGGACTATCTACTTGCAACAAAGATGGGAAAACAGTGAGATGAAGAACGAATGGCACCACAGAAATTCCTATGAATCAAAGACTGGCCTAATCTGTTCATTTCAGATAGGCTGTCAATCATTCTCGAACATCTGTGTTCGTCACATTTCTGGCATTATAACGGAACCCTACAGACAGTGCACTCAAAGGGCTTGTGTCACGGAAAATCACATTTCCCTCATTTTCTTTGCATAAACAATGTTTAATGAGGTTTGTCAACACTGTTTAAATTCAGAAACACATTGTTTTTTACACAGCAGCAATCAATACAGATTAAGCAGCAGGAAATGCCCATTTTCAATTTTATGATGTCATGAAAACCAGTGCATTCATACATTTAGCATCCATGTAGCTCCACCTATTCACAATAAAACCAGAAGGAGGGTTTCAGCCTGGACTGCTGTCCGTTACATGTATTGGTCATAAGGACACAGTAAACAGACCTCAGGGAAAAATAAATGCATTTTATGAATAATGCTGCACTAGTATATGTGCAAAGGCACTTTCCCTTGGTACTATTTCACCTGAAAGGTAAGAAAACATGAATAAATGTAAAAATAAATGTACAGCTGATGTTTTAGAGAACAATTTTTGTAAACACAATGTGTATACAAAGGAGGAACCTCCACATTATATAAAGGTCCCTGGAAGACCTTAACCCTTTTAAAAGTGTCTACACACTCACAGATCACTTAGTTCTTTAGGGAACCAAATGTGGTTCTTCTGTGGCGTGACTGACAAATTTAGCAAAATAGTTGACATGAAACTGAACATCATTCTGACAGAAATCTGCTCTTTTTTACTTTGCTCTTTATGTGAGCACTGTGCATTAAATTACAGGGCTCTGATACATGCTGACAAGCAGCAGCAGTACCTATTTATTTGGCTGACTTTTTACTTGGTTAGTACTGGTTAGAAAATATAGAACCGTAGCTATGAAGTGCCCATGAAAGTATCAGATTAATAGTAAACATTCCTTTGTTTTGCACCTCTGTCAATTTGGGTTTGGGTCAATTAAGCCTGAGCCAAGTTTAGTAACCAACTTAAAGTACATTAAAAGGATAGAAGAGCCTGTGCCACTCCTGTTCCTCCGGTTTCTAAGATTTTATGAGGAAACTGGTAGAAAACACTAGCAAACCAGGAAGAACAGTCAAGTGAGTGGTAGCACAACATTTGTGCTAAGTTCCTTCATCTTAAATAGGCATATTAATCACACCCTGCACTTTTAGTGCAAGTTTGGAATAAATGTAAGATTCTTCATATGGTTAGGAGGCCCACCCCATCCGCCCCTGTGTGGGCCCTCTCGTGAAGTGAGTTAGGGCAATGCACGCTTGAACTCAAGCCCTTTTTTTCTGAGGTCGGTGACAAACTCCATTCACAGGAATACACACTGAATCACCTGGATGACAAACAGGCACGAAAAGTAAACACGAAAGAGGTAGAGTGCTTTTTTTTTTCAGCTCTATTGTGTGAAGGAGACTGGAATGAGCCTGACTTAGTTTTAATCTCATTTCAAACACAAAAAGATTTAAAAAGCTCTTTTTTTTCACAGCACCACAACAACACTTACAACATACCACAGAGCAGATATTTACAGACCAGGCTGAAATGTAATACTCCGAGAGCCATTTCCAAACACGCCCTTTTTATTTCTAGCGCAGAAAATTAGTAAATTAATAAACTTATTATTAATTAAGTTTATTAATTAATAAACTCATTATTCTATTTCAGTTTAGAAACTGAATGCCACCTCTGAAGGTACCAGCGCAACAAAATCATGAACATTCTTGTTTTAAGCTGCCATCCAGATTATAATCTTTTTGCTATCCACTGAGAAAAGGAGAGTCATTTCTCATGAATCACACTGTCCTGTTTTACTGACACTAGGAAACTGTTGACTCCCCTGCCACGCTGACAAACCAGTCATGGATTTCAAACCTAATGAAGACCATTCTATTCTTTATTATATTATTTCAGCTATTCGTTTGCTTCTTTTTCCATTTTTTTTATGTTAGAAGTTACAAAAGTTCTTCAGCCACCCTTTCTCTTTACACGGATATTTACATTTACAGGGTAATACTGAAATGAGGATCAGATTACCTGACCCTTTTCTGAAACGGAATCTTTCCTTGAATGAAATCTTTGGGGGCTTGGTAATGCCCAATAACCCCACTATTAATGTGTGCTGCACTGGAAAGCCAAAGTGTAACGGCTAAAGAGTGTCCAAGATGACTGAGACTGGCCAAGGAGAGAGCAAATCAGCGTTGTGGTTAAGTGATCTTTAACTTTTGAAAAAACAACAGTCTCCCTGCAATGAAAATGGTTTAGTGGTTGCAGTTTGGAGGATATGTGTTACAAAAAATAAGGCAATGGGCATTGGGAGGAATCATTTCCTAGAAGATAACTATGATGGGGACTGAGCCCAGTCCCTGTAACTGTCTAGGGGCCTTACTGAATCTTCAAAGGATGCTCTATTCAATAAGTTTCAAAGGAAGAAAAAAAAAAAAGCTGTGGACCATGCATGGACATTAAAATCCAAAAAAATGGTTCCATCAAAATTAGACCCCAGCCAACAGAAGAGCAATATTCAGTATAAAATGAATTACTGAAACCATTACAAAGCCTTTTACCACTGCTTCAAATACTGATCAGATAGAGCTGAAGCCTGAGTGGTTAGTCATGCCTACCTAAAACTTCACTCCTTTTCTCACAAAATAATAATAATTAAAGCTCTGTTGAATATGTAATCGATTTATCTTTCTACATTGATTGGCACTAAATCTGAAGACAATTATACAGTCACTGCAGAGTGGCAGCAGAATTTCTTTGGTAAGTCGTGGACCACAAAAAAAGAGTGAAAAATCACTGTACAGAGCACATGCAGAAATGTGAAGACATGTCTTTTTCTGCTCTCCTCATATAAATACTTTAAGACACCAACCATATAGCTTTATAAACTTCTGCATGTTTGCAGAGATGAGAATACCATTCGGCTCAAAAAAAACACAGGCAGCTGTAAATAAATCCTTTTGTTAAAAGATCCGCCACAAACGTGTAAAATTTCCTACGGACGGCAATGCATTTTGTGAAGCCCAAGTCAAGCGAGCTATTTGGAAAACCAGTGATAGTTAACAGAGCAATTGGCCTCAACTTGCAGCCTGACCACATTTTAACAGCAACAAAACAGTCTTAAATGGAAGGAAATATATACATAAAAAAGAGACTGTAAAAGACACGCTCCTCCATGGCCATCTCTGGAATGTCTCTCTGAACAAAAGCAATGTAAATTTTTGTCGAGTTGAGGATCATTTCGACTGTATAAATATGTAAGAGGAAGAGAGATAAAAAGGGAGAGAGAGGGAGTGAAAGGGAGGGTAGCAGCAGGGAGCAACAGGGAGCAACAGCTTTTACAGATTTGACTGTATGCGGTTGCCTCATTTGCAGTATCATTCTTTATTATCTTTGTTCATTTTGGTTTTGGCTTTTAATTTGCAGTCTATGGCATGATTTCAAGCTAGATCTGAATGGCATGCTTCTTTTCTTAATATGCAAATGTTAAAAAAGGCTCTACCAGAAGCTGATGTAAAGATAGAAAAGTTAAGTCCTTGCAAAGTTTCTTGCCAGGATCTCAGGAAATGTTTGCCATTGCTATTGTTTTTTTGACAAGAAGTGTACATATGCAATCAAAGCCATCAAAGGAGTGGAAGGGATTTGAACAAACAATGGACATGAGCTGGTCTTGTAAAATGTGGCGCTATATCAATCACAACAGTACAAATGTGATTTTGCAAGCAGGTGAAGTTCAAGTGGTGGGCTTGACTGAGTCAAAGCAAGACTGAACGTCGTGTGTGTATCTAGGGCTTGGCACACAGTGAAAGCTGCCTCTCATATTGCTGTTTCGCTTCAAAAGAAGGTCTCTTTGCTTGTCACTGCAATAACAACAGCTACCCCTGTAATCAAGCATTCATTTGTTCCTGCTCTACAGAACCTCATGAAAACAGTAACATAATGCTACAGAACAGATGTGGAAACGAAGTTTAACGCTTTGTGCTTCCACGTCTCTTTGACAAGGTATGATACCCCCCCACACACAAAATCCTACACTACCCACAACTATTCTAATGACTTAAAGAATGCTTTTATTAAAAAAAATAATGAATAAATATAATACCTAAATGACTTGTTTGGGCAGTCCAAATCCTTTCTTCAGCAGCATAGCTGCAAAGACTAATATGAATAGTTTCTCTGGCCAGTCATCCCTCTACTTTACATTATCAAATAAGTAATCCAACTGACCTTTTTCTTTTCTCAGCGTGAACCAAGAATAGTCTTTAGCACAGACTGACCTACTCGTAGCTCCTGGCCGAAGACTGTGCGCTCTCCCAGGGCCGAGCAGTTCCAGCGGCCGTAGCGGAACTGGTACTGACACTCATTGATGCCCAGCTGAGCCCCCTCGCCTATTACGATGATGGCATCTGGGCGACTCTGGCAGATGGCCCGCTGGCGAGGAGCCAGGCCCGGAATCTTATTGCAGATGATGTTGGCACCCAGGGCCACCACGGAGGAAAGGGCCCTTAAGAGGCGAAGAAAAGCAGAAACACAGCTAGTTAGAAACCAAGGACTGTGAAGGCTGGTTTGGGCTTGAGTGCAGTTAATAAACATAAACATAAACCAAAGTCAAAGGCACACATACACACACACACACACACACACACACACACACACACATGCATGCACACTCACACACACTATATTCATGCAAATTTACGGCATCCGTTTAGTGCACATTAAACTATAAAACACAAAATCACTGTCAGAAAAAAATCACCTTTTATTTAGGCATGCAGAAAATATCGCAGTTTTTCTGACCAGTATTACAAGTGTGACTTAAATGCAGTTAGTTTAAGCTCCAGACTTTGAAAAACACTGAATGCAATCTGACATAAGACAACGTAATATGAATGGACCTCATTATAATTGCAGCTCTTACAAATTGAAAGCTCTTACAATATAAAATAATCAATCATTTTTTCAGGGTAAAACCATAGTCAATGTAGTGGTACAGTTCAGGGTTTAGTTTAGCTGTTTTTTAACATATGGTTGAGTACATATTTTAAGACATGCTGACTGCATAAGGAATCTTTATTTTGTCTTATCTAAGTTGAGTAGAAATATGGCCCATAGTGAATGTAGTATTTCGAATGTGGAATGTAGTATTTCAGATACACAATTGGACCATGTTGTACCTTTGAGGATACATTTACACTATTTGTACATAATACACACCTGAACACCTTACACCTTAACATTAAAAAGGATTTCTGTACAATTACCAACACATATACAAGCACAATTAAACACATCGAAACATTCTATAGTAACAAACAATCCACCATTCAAACGGCATCTTCCATTTTACAAAGTAATTCTGCAGTTCAGGGTTTTATAGCAGTTTCACAGGTATTAATAAAAGGGACTAAACACCTCAAGCAAGAACTGGATGTTCTTACTTCTTACTCATCACAGTCTCTTGAATAATGTTTATATATAGATTCCACAATATACTTTAGAGGGTATGCAGGACAAACATTTGACAATGCTTGTCATAATGATCAAAGCAGAAAATTATGTTTTGTTTATTTGCTTATGGATGAGGTCTGTCCACAGTGGTTTGGCATAAATCCCTGTTAAAGTAAGTTGGGATTGTACACTAATTGTTAGGTAACATAGCTAGAATTGTTTCCAGACCTAACCAGCTCCATGCATGCCGCAAGCAACAACACGATTTGTAATTTTTGCTTCTCAAATTTAGAAGTGGTTCACATCTTGACCCTGAAGTCACCGTAAATGTTATTCATTTCCATTCGGGATTTCATGGTGTTTAGAAATGGAGATGGTAAAACACAAATAAAAAAAACCCACACACATTTCTGACAGATTCATCTAGCATTCTCAGCTCTTAAAAAGTGCAAGTCTTTATCTGCTGTCTAAACAATATTCAATATTTGATACAATATTTGATATTTGATCAATGTCAAATGTTTATATTTCAAAAACGGTTGGCATTAATGTTTGAATAGAGAATCAAAACACCAGACAAATGCTTCATTTAGGAAAACGAAAGAGAGCAGAGAAAGCAGCCGTTAATTAGGACCATTTTTGCACACAATTGGTGCATGATTGTATGTTACAAATCATTTGCATTGGTCTTAGGTTATTCGCAAAGGGAGAGACAGCCTTAGTTTCACTTTAAAAATCAGTTCTCACAGTTGTGTTGACACAGCTCTGACAATCATACACCAATGCACAGTGCGTATTTTGGGCATGGTTTGTGTGTGTGTGTGTGTATGTGTGTGTGTGTGTGTGTGTGCGTAAAACAGCAGTGCTAAACAATCCAGCCCTTTTGTTTACAACCATCTAACCCATCTAGATACATGCCTTTCAAACATATCAGACACAAGCCCATAAAAGCCCATGGAGGCACATGGCAGCTTTGAAGTATGACGTCGACCACTGAGGACTCCACCACAAGCAGGGCAGGCTGCAGCATGCGAGCTGTGTGTCAGCAAAAACCAAAAGAACGAGCAGAAGGAGAAGGGGGGTTGGACAGTTACAACTTATGGATTCCCCTTCAAAACACATGAAAGCAAAGAAACAAAGGGAGGGAATGTTCATTGGAAATTGGATAGGGCTGGCTTGGATCTGTTTTGGTTGCATTTCCATGTCCACAAAGGCTTAAGAATTATTCTTAAATGGAAAACCACATGTGCGATGGAGACTAAGACAAGGAACCAATGAATATGCCCTTCACTCCGAATTTAAGATACATCTCTTTGTTGCTGCAGTGAATCAAGTCCCTCTGGTTCTGTCTGCAAATGGGAGCAGCTAAAAGTATGAGTTCAATTGAAACAGTCAAGCGAAGAGTGGTCCGGTGTGATAGCATCCCTGCGAATTTTATAGAAAGTGGTGCAAACTTGTGTGAAAGTTACAGACAGTTAACGTTAGTCCTATGGGCCGACTTAGCAGCTACTGTCACTTTCATTACGATGCCATGGGAAATCCAAAGAAATGGCTTCTTTGTGAAAGGGAGCCGGCCACTATCTCATCTCTGGGGACCCCTGAAAGAATATTTAAAGAGAGGTTACAAATTCCGCCTTTGAATGGCAATTTTGAGGCAAATCTCAAAGATGCTATAAGGAACTTTATGAGCACCAGGCTATGGAAATCTTTACCACAATTCACTGGGAAAGACTCTGCTGAGACTACCCTGCGCTTTGCTGCCACATCAAGGCCTGCTTAACGTTTTGAAAGCATGCAGACAGAAAGGAATAACATATTTTGTGGAACTAGCAAATGCGGTCGCTGTTGCTGTTCTATGCGTCATGAGCAAGAGGCCATTTCAACAGGCCTCACACTTTATAACACCTTAATTAACACAGGAACAAGAATATGAGAAGGCGAACGAGTTTTCCGCATTGGCACAGATTGTGGAAGTCTATTAGATGTCTTAGGTTGGTAGTTCAACAGCATGTTGTCGCTATCAGAACTACCTTGTATCTCCCATAAAAATAACTTCAACATCAAGTGACTGAAAAAAATGTTCATGCTCTTCAATTATTCTGGTCCACTCATTTTTCCTATTCTGACACAGGGTAAACACCAGCTGATGTGTGAGAATAACACACCAGAGGGCAGAGGTGTAATGTAATTAAGTTAAGACTACAGTCATTTAAATACATGTAAAATGATTCTTGTTTAGAATATCAGATGTTTTCTTCATCTGTTCTCCATCTGTTCTTATGTGCAGATGTCTTTAGCATGAGCTGTGTTTTCTATAAGGCACAAAGCTACTACAAAAGTACACGACAGGAAAAGTTCCCTTTCCTTCTGCATATGTCTGCTCTGCCATCCAAACCAAACTGCAAAAAGCACACCCTGCAACAGGATACGTGGTCATAATCCCTTTTTAAAATCATTTGCAAACAAGCATTTCTAAATTACACAGAAATTATTTCGAGGTTATTACATACTGAGGTCTTCTTTACAAACACATGAACTGTTTCCTCTTATTGTTTAGTTCAAGTCCACTTAAGACTACGTATTATAGCATCTCTCCTTTCCAGCGACTGTGCTGCACTGGCTAACGTGTGTGCTTAGTGCCGATTTTGGTTAAACAAGCTGAATATAGACTGTCTACCTCGGGCCAGGTTATGAGGAGGTGGAGGAACGATGGGGAACCACAGACAATTACTGGCTGGCGTGTCTGTGGTGATGTCACTCGACCATTGCATGCAGTCGCAGTTGTTTGTTGACCATGTCATGGCCCGGCACCGAGGCTTTCAGGAAACTCTCATGAGTGTACCGCTCACCACCTCCGCCTTACAGTTCTCACGCTTCCCAGGGGTTCCCACAGGCCAGCAAAGGTGAACGGTGGACTCCACTACATTGTGCTTAGTTTCTAAGTTTGTAAAAGTTCAGCAGTATTGGAAATGTTTCTTGTTTGTAAAATGAAGCATCATTCTCAACATGGGGTGATTTGATGAATAATTATAAAGATGATCATGCTGGCAGGGACTGTCAGCACCCATTTATACATGCAAATACATGTAGAGAGGCTAAATGAAAACAGATGATGAGATACGAAGCAAGTCAGGAGACTGCATACTGTATTCAATAAGAGTACACTACTGACTCAGATCAGTGTCTGTTCCCTGACTAATTATCCCAAGGTAATAATATGAATGAGAAAACAGAACCGTGTACACTTTCTTCTGCTGTGGATGATGGTATATTCTGAAATACCCAGAATGTCTAGCACCTCTTCATAACATTGAAGGAAGAAAAACACAAAGCCTGTCTTTAACGACCCACTACACTTAAAGGATCTAAAGTGTAAGTTTAATTGTGCTTGATGGAAAATATAGCAAAATAAATCAGACCGTCGTTGTGAAGGAGATTTCAAACATAAGCCGGACTTCCTGGTAAATGACGAATAAATAATCCTGCAGACGAGTAAATGCACTCTACATTTAAACAAGAGAAAATAAATGTTCTCTGTGTGCTTGGCTCCAGTCATCATGCAGTTCACTCCACTTAAAACAAATCCTGCTAAAACAACCTCAAAACTACCAACATGAACTGGCTGGCACCAGATGCTTACGGGAAACTAACAGCGCTCAACCTCACAACCTCTCTCTGCTCCTATAATTTACCGCTCTTCTAGATTCACAGAGGCAGCTGGATCAATCGTCCTTCCATCTGATAAAGCTGTGTTTGTGTAATCAGTGCGTGTACACCATAGTTTTATTGATCACAGGGTAAATCTTGGCCACATTGGTTTTCTGTAGGTGGTGTGTGATGTAACATCCTTATCATGGGGTGGCTTTCCTTAAGATCACATGCTAAAAGACACTCCTACTGACACATATTAAAAATATTGAAAGCTTTTCATGACAGGACAGTCTTCATAATAGTAAAGAAATAGGACAGAAACTCTTTTAAAAACACTCTAGAGTCTTAAACCAAAAACTCAAATATCCCTCTCAAAGACCTCACAATATATAAATAATATATAGTATAAACTATACTACTACTAAAAATAATAATACTAACACTACTGCTTCTTTTACTACTATTATTACTACTACAACTACACAGCTACTAATAATAATGAAAAATAATAATAACAATAGCAACACTACTACTCTACTACTACTTCTAGAACTAATAACAATGATAATAATAATAATAATAATAATAATAATAATAATAATAATAATAGCAACACTACTACTGATAATGCTACTACTACTACTACTAGTAATAATAATAAAAGTGGCAGTCATGATAAGGATTATTATTACCACCATAATCATATTAATGATAAACGACAATTAAATAATTTTTTGTATTTTTAATACCATTGTTATTGTCATATAATAATAATAATATTTTTTGTTTTGTCCGGTGTTGTGTAATTTGAAAACAGCAGTGTGGTGCGGAGAGGCGTGTTAATAAGCTGCGTTTTCTCTGCCACCCACCACGACCCCTGCGGACCCTCTGCACTAACGCGTTTTAAAGAGTTAAATCCGGACAGTGATTATTTAGAGAAGAAGAAGACCACATCCTTGCTGCTGCTGGTTCTCTCTGAGCTCAGTGCAGCTGCGTTAAACTGAAGTTTTAAACTGTGAAAACAAACAGCGGCGTGTGGAGTGTGATGTTCAGACCGAGTCTAAAATAGACCACGCCGCTGCAGCCCGGACCCGCAGCTATTTTCTCTCGGGGTTTGGGCATGGTTCGAATTACGGGGGGGTATTGGGGGGTACTGTACCCCCTGATCAAGACCCAGACCCCCCCAAAGAGACCAAAAATGCAGGTGGGGGGGCGGACGGTGTGTTTTCCTCTTTTTTTTTGTTAAAAAAGGCAATATCCCTCAAATATGGCAGGAGAATTCACACTCTGGTTTGGGGTCTCCGGAGTCAAACCCACGGCCTGCTCCGAACAGAGTTTTAAAGAGCAGCTCTGGTTGTTCAGAATAGAGTTCAGAATAGACCCGAACCTTTCACTTGAGGGTCTGGGGGTGGCTACACCTCCCCAGTCCTGCAGTCTGCAGCGACACGCGCTCCAGGTTCAGGTGACTCAGAAGAAGTGCAGGTCCCACCTGCGCGGTCACCCTGAACGCCCCACAGCCTCGACTGCTCATCTCCTGACCGGAGGACAGCAGCAGACCCCTTTCTACCCGAAACGAACCTTGTATACGAGTCAACACCTCTTCTGCGGCTCCAATTCCACGTGCACCAGAGGACCGCCTTGCGAGAACAGGTCCTTTAGAAACGACCCGGTGTTTAGAACAGTCAGAAAGGAACACACACCCTGCCTTCACTTTATTACCCAAACAGAGTAGCGAAACACAGGCACGGGCAAACAAGCCCACCTCAAACACAGAGGGACCACGGACTGATGCGGATCAGAGTCGTTTCGTTTAATATATCAGACAAGAGGACAATCAACACTGCACTTGCTAGTCAGAATAAAAAAACATAAAACATCATCTATCACCAGAAGAGTTTGTAGTAATTTAAGGAATAATCGGAACGCTAAGAGCAAAATCGTCTGTTATACACACTATAGACTGACTGAATACACAGACACACACGCGCGCGCGCGCGCTGCCTCTCAATGCACCCTGTTCGACCCCCGCGTGCTCCTCAGGTGGTGGCCCGGCCGGCGTGTGAACTTACAGGTAGCTGCCGCTGGTGAGGATGAGGAAGATCTGCGGGTAGTAGACTGACAGCAGCACGCTGCGGGACGACAGCACGATCATGGTGACATGGAGCGGAGGGCTCTGCTCCTTTTCTTCTTTCTTTCTTTCTTTCTTTCTTTCCTCTGATCGATGAGACAAACGCCGTCCAAACTCCCTTTAGTCCAGTGGCGCGGTTTAGTCCCCCGTGCGTTCCGACGACTCTCTCACTTTCACCCTCTTTCTCTCTCCCCCTCTCCCTCTCTTTCTCTTCCCCCTTCACCCTCACTCTCTCTCGCTCGCTCTCTTTTTCCCTCTCTCGCGCGCGCTCTGACGGTCTGTGCGTGTGTGCGCGCGCACGTGTGTGTGTATGCCCGGTTCGATGCTCTACTCTCCGCCGTGTGTGTGTTCACGGCCCGAGTGTGTCATCTCTCGGCGGAGTGCGGATGTGCCGTTATTCTGAAGTGTCTGGGCTGCGCGCGCCTGGACCACGGCGGCTTTTTAAGCTCGTGCAGTGTGGAGAAAAACGTGGCTCGCGCTGGAGCTCCGTGGGTTGCTATTGGGCAGGAGGCGCGCCCGTCCGCCTACTTTCAGGAGCGAAGTGCCCTGTGGAGCCCACCTGTTCAGGCCTCTGGCATCTCACTACTGAGGGACACCTTCTCCCTTCAGTACTGCACTGTGTGGTTTATAGGGACTCCTTAACTTATTTAACCCCACACACTTAGTAAAAAGTTGTCCTAAATAGCACCAAAAAGGGGTTAATTGACTTGTAACAATAGCAGAACCATTTTTGGCGCTGCATGGAACCATTAAAAAGGCTCTTTAGAGAAGCATTTACAACAGGTCTTCCAGAGAGAAACAATTAAAACAGGCAAAGAAACATTTTTGTGTTTGTGGATATGGAACTGTTACCTGTACAGAACATTAAGGATAGAGGACATAGTAGAGAATATCAAAAGGACCTTTTTAAGGTATAGGACTATTACTCTTCAATACCTGGAGTAACTTTATTGTGCTCCAAACCATATATGAATGCACAGTAAAACACATATTGTACATTCTCACCCTTCAGTACTTTTTGTTTGCATTGACTCTGCAGACCCTGTATATGCTGTTATTTTACGTTCCTAATTAAAAGTTCTGAATTTGCCTTCTAGCCTGGGATGAATAAAAGTAGGGTTCTTTGAAAAACCCATTTAGGGCATGCATTTGGCCTTTAGGGACCATGCTGTAGCATTTAAACTGTTTGTACCTTGGTGGACTGAAATTTGCTTTTACAGTATCCTATTTACAGTGCAGTACAAAGATAGCTCACTATACACAAAAGAAGTGGTGCTTTGAGTTTACATGACTCAGATATGACAGGTATGTCTTATTAACGTAGTTAGTGAAAAAATATGTAAACAGAAAGTCGTCAGTTGTGTTAATGTAACTTGTTTTGCTTATATAAACCCACTGGGCAGTTGTTAGAACCATGTAAATTCAAAGCAGCATTATTCTCAGTGTCCAGACTTACAGTGCGGCACTAGATGTCAAGCCCACCAAAATGACATCATTACTGCAGAGGACATAATGAAACAGACGGTAAAATCTATAAGAACCTGAGCTGCACAAATACAGTCCTAAATAGTTTATCTGTGCAATCTTAAGGCTTCTTATTCATTTAGAAATTAATCACGTTTTGGACTTAGTGAGGCACTGAAGGGGCTCTTACTGTTTAAAGAAACTACAAACTGATGGCAGGTTAATTTCTAAACAAGCATTTCTCAACTTTCTCTGTCCGTGTTTTAATTCTGTGCAGCTCTCAGTACTAAACAGTAAATATCCCATGCAATTTGTTAACCATTGAGATTAATCAAACTACATCAGTCTAGCTGGAGAACGACCACTGATCATTTGCTAATAAAAAAAAAAAACATGTGCACTGCAGAGCTGGAGATGCCAAACACTCGTTTGTTATTTTTTAAATCAAGGTTCCTTAACCTGTAAGTCCTTCTCGTCACCTCAAGTTCAGTGATAAATTATTTAATAGGTGGCTTTAACTAAGGGTTATTAAATCATCTCCATTTTGAAGGAGTATGTCACAGTTTTCTAACCAGCATTTCTACATTTCTAGCTCCACACTTTTGCTCTGCGCTCTGAACCAAGCCAATAAGACCACTGATGCATCATAATATTGAATATACTTAGATCACGATTTCCTACCTCCAGTAATGTGGTCCTCCAGTGAAGTGTTTTTTGTACTGCAACACAACTCACTCAGCACAAGAAGAACTTTCTAACTTGATTTGACTGTTCTAGGGAGATGTATGGTGCAATAGGACAACTGGACTGAAGAAACTGCCTGTGGAAAAGAATTGGCCTGATATTGTGCTGTGAGCCAAGGGAAGACCCTCATTGGGTTCACATTTTTACTCGGTCTCAGGTCTCAGTACACCTGAGCCAAGCAATCAAGAGCACAGAGGTCCCAAAGGCCTTGATTTGAAAACTCTGCAAAATACTGACTCCTTTTAGACCGACTTGTCTACTATTACTTCCAGTCTGAATGAGATTATCTGTGTGCGCAAGCACCTGAAAGCCTATCTCTCATCGCCCGCAGTGCTGTATCCCAGCACAGAGCCTGTATACTGATAGGTGCTCGCTGCCTCTAGCTGCGGAAACAGGTTTGGCCTGATAAAGGACAGAGATATCTGCTGGGCTTTGTTTTACTCTTCACATAAAGTCTTATCTGCGGAGACAGTGGAGAATATAGGCCGTTATTCTGAAAAGCTTATAGATGGAAAGAACAGACTGAAGACTGAACAGAAGGGATTTAGGGCCTAACTTTAGTATATAACTGAACATTTTAGGCTTCCACTTACCTCATGCTTTGATCGTGGCTTACAAAATGATGTTATAAGACGAGCAGGCAGATTCTGTTGTTTATGTTAGGTGCATTATGGCCTATGACAGAGGCAACGCCTGATAGGGACCAATGCTTTCGATGACCAGCCCTGGTTGTTAGTAAATATGAGTTGCTGGGGTTAATCCCGCAGTGCCCTTAGATCGCACACAGCGTGCAAGAGCACAGGTGAGGTGTTGCAAAACGCGCTGCAGCTGCGTGTGCGTAAAGGAATGTGGAAATACAGCTCGGCATGCCGTTATTAATGAGGGTTCACTGAGCGGAGAGAGGGAGAGCCAGGCAAAGACAGCGGTGCGAGATCATCCCCCCCAACGCGTTTAGTGATTTGACCTCAGGGTGCTTCAAGCGCAGCCACCCTGAGGCAGGCACTTAAGAGCTGAACTAATGCAAAAAATAAAACAACAAAAGGGCTATTGCAGTTTTGTACATCAAAGCAAAGCACCGGCTCTGAGAGCAATTGTGGGTCAGGTTCACTGAGCAGGTTGCTACATGAGCCATTAACAGTACAGTAATGCACAGGTGGATCTGTAATCAAGGCTTAAAGCACCACATAACAGGTAGTTATGGGGTTACAGAGTTCATGCCCCCTCTATGGCTGTTTTGAGTGTGAACGTGCAAGTGTTGTGCATGTGTGGGTTTCAGGTGGGCGCCTGGAGCCCCCTGCAACACTCACTCACCCGAGCCTCAGGTAGACGATGCCGAAGCAGAGCAGCACGTTGCAGGTCCACAGTCTCGAGGGGGTGGGCATGGTTCGTCTACTCTGCGTTCAGCTTGTGCGGCTACAGCGGTGGCATGCGCTCGGCGCGAGCGCGTGTCTGATCCACCCCACGGTCACGAGCCGCGAGACGGCGAGAGCCATAGTGAAAGTGGAAAAGGAGCGCGTGTGCGTGCGTGTGTGAGAGAGCGCTGGCGTGTGTAAAGTGAAGCTGCGGAGCGAGGGAGTGCGCGAGGTCACGGCTGCATTCCTGCAGCGCGCGCTCTTTGTTTCAGAAGGAGTTGTGTTTCCTTCCCCTCCTCAGGTGAACCTGCCGTCCCTCTCTCTCTTTCTCTCTCTCTCCTCCCGTTGTTATGCACCGAAGAGCATCGACTGCTGCCCCTCGTGCTCTGACGACATCTTAAATTCCTTCCGTGGATCCGCAGGTAGCAGAGAGCAGGTAAAACACAAGCCACGCCCCACCTCCTCTTAGGTAGAAGCAAGCCACGCCTCCTCCGTCCCCTCACGCCAGACTCCGCGAGCGAGAAAGCGACTTGTCTGGAGCAGCGCGCGCTCTCAGTGCAGACCCCGTATGAGCCCTATACGCTAAAGAGCTAAGGAAAAAAATCATCTCGCGCATCATCTCCAAACCACTGAACATATTCCACCCACTCTAATACTGCCATAAGCAAGCAAAAAGAAAGACAGTAACTGTGTGGATCAAATACACGTTATCCTAGAATGAATAACATATTTATTATATATATGGATGGATGGATATATATATATATATATATATATATATACATATTGTTGCTAAGAGTAAGCTATTTTGGATTTTGCATTTTATTCATACTTCATACATATGAATCAAGAAACATGTTTTCTATGACAAATACACACGATATTGGAAAATATATAGAGACTATCCGTATAGACTATATAAATGCTGTATAGACTATCAATATAGACTAAAAGCTATTTTGTGGATGTAATCTGTTTCATTCATGAGCTAAAGATGCATCCAAATTGATACTTGTTTTACATGATTAACACACATGATGTTACATTTGGTAAACATATACAGACTCTCTGTATAGATTGCTGGGAGAGCAATGCTGGCATCACCTGTATCATAGTCAGTGTTATTCATGTCATTTGAGAGTATTTTGTTTTAATACATTTGTTACATATATACAATAAGTCTAAATACTAATAAATCATCACTTTCTGACCAATTTGTTGTGTCTACCTTTTTATTTTAATGTAATGTTTAATGTGTTTACTTCATTTGAAAACACCAGTTGTCATTTGTAATATTCTCCTGACGAATGGATCAAAAGAAATGGTTCAGATGATGCAGAATAAAGTATGGTTCCATTGACATATACTGAAAGTGGCTTTGGAGATGCTAGGTTCCAACAGTCACAATATGCATGCATCAGGACATGCAATAAAATAATACATCTTTCCTCTCCGAGTGTCCTGACACACTAAAGTAGAGTTTGCAGCAATGAACCTCTGGCAACCTCCTCTGCTCCAGCAGTCGTGGGGTGCCATGATAAAGAAAACTCCCCCTTGTGGTGATAATCTACTTAGTTGCTGTAAAGCCTCAATTACATATGATTTCACAGGATTACAAGGAAGGCATTTGGATGCCTGGACAACCTGGACACCTACTGCTGTCAGCCATGGTATTAGTATGAGGCATTCCTTCCAGAATTTCTCTGTTATGGGAAGAAACAGCACTGTGGACCTTTCATATTAATGAACAAAGCAGCACACACACACACACACACACACACACACACACACACACACACACACACGCACACACACACGCACACACGCACACACACACACACTCATAACGAAAATGCAATGTCTTCTATTCATGTGGTGCATGACACTCATCTCTGGCAATGAGACATTGTTGTTGATGTAGGGAAACTGTAAAAAGCTCAGAGGGGCCTTTGTCTTAGGACATGAGATATTTTACAATTCTAAAGAAGCCAAATTTTTAAAAAAAAGGCTGCAAGTTCCAGATGGACCATGGTACAGCTGAACCTCAGTATAAAAATCCACATGACTTAACAGACTCGTTTTTAATGTGTTCCTGTAAAAAGATGGTATTGTTTGTCACTGTGGACAAAAAGGGTGGGGATTGTTTCATTTAGTTTAATTAAAAGCTTCAAAGGACCACCACTTTTATGGAGTCCTATTGTCAGGAAGACATGAGCCAATTTCGTGTACTTTTGTGCCATAGCAGATCACATCATGCCGTTGTATGTGTTTGCAGATGGTCTTCATTGGGGTTTCTGGGGGGATTTTTTTCAAGTAAAATGCCTTTTAAAGAGAAATGCCTTTAGGGCTTCAAAACTGGGGCACTTGTATTTAAAGGAGAAGAAGTTAGAAGAAGTGACAGAAGAAGAAGAAGGTAGTCGTTTCTTCAGTATTATCTGACTGCACTCCAGTTCCATCTTCCGCGTAGTTCACATTGCACTACACTAAATCAAATAAAACAAAGCCAATTTATACTCTGTTTGTAATGAAATGAACATTTTCTTATACAGACTTATACAGATATCACTTTACACGCGTTTTATACTTTACGTCATAACATACTGCGACAGTCTACCACAATAACAATAAATATGCTGTAATCAGATTGCCCAGCTCTACAAGCAATGGCCACAGCTCCTGCATTGACCCTGCACTGTTATCTGCATATACACATTATCATAATTATAATATAATATTTTTATAATTATTATTTCTTTATGACGCAAAATAGCTTCCCATTCCTTTAAGCTTTTTCAATTTTCCTGACATTGCCGAGAAGGGGAGGGAAAGAAGTGTTCCCGCTTTCGTTTTGGCTTAGCTATAGGAGATATGTCTTCCTGTCTCTTTAAATATTATTAAGTAGTCTTGACCAATAGCTAAATAAGAGAAGCCACCGGGCATAGCCATGTTTGTGTGGGAGCTGGTTCAGCTGGAACTGTGGCTGTACTAGGCCAGGGGAATGGATTTATCAAGCATGCCAAACCAAGGAGAGGCGTCTGGGTCTGCCACATCTGCACACACACACTACAGCCCCTGGACGTCCCCACCTCTGAGCCCCTATAGGACTCCCCTGTCATGGTGTAGGGCTTCAAAGCTTCAGGACTTGATTACGACGAGTTTCCATTTCAGTTCGACGATCATTCAGTTCTTCTCCAGTTAACCATCCACACACTCTTAAAAATCAAGGTGCTAAAAGGGTGCTTTGGAGCAATGTGACAAAAGAATAACTTTTGGTTCCCTAAAGGAAAGGCTCTTTGACGAACATTTTCTTTCTGAATAAGATGTGTGAGGGAGAAGAACCTCCACAAATGTTCTACACAAACCGAAGGGTTTTTCCTAGAACTGCACATTCAGGGTAATAATTTTAAAAGTGTTCTTTGTCCTACTTTAAACCTTCTTTTAGTGATTTTGAAGTGAGACGTCCCCTGATGCCAATATCTCATGAAGTTGAAGTTGAAGTTTATTGTCATGTGCACAGAGTACAGTGTACAGAGTACAATGAAATTCTTACTTGAACACCCTCTTCACAGATAGAACATAAAGACATGAAAGGCATGAAAGTCATGAAAGACAACACGGTGCAGCAACAGTAACTAGTCGCGGGTTTAGAAGAATGGAATACTTTTTGAGGGAGGTAATGTCAGTTAATGGTAGAAACAAGTTTATTCAGTAGAGGAAAGGCAATCAGTGATATTAAAGCAAACATTTGGGTGTTTTGAAAAATGAATGCTTTGTAAAGCAGTTTTGCTCATAGACAGGTTGAAATAATGAGTCAGCATTTCCTTTATCAGTCCGCAGAAAAAGAAACATTCTGGTAATTCTACCAGTCATGTGCCACTGTGTATTATTCATCACAGCACAGTTATGTCCCAGCAGTAATGGGACTTGAAAGGCAGCTGCATATACAGATTTATCCAGCTGTGGATTTGTGGATGTGTTCCTCCACAAAAAAAGTGCTACAAAGGTTAATTTGAGGAATGTTTTAGAAAAATCATTTTAGTTCCCTAAGAGAGCAGGTCTGAAAAACATTTCAAAGAATATTTTAAACCTTTCATTTGGTTTTCATTTGAAACCACTCAAATGGGTCTCTAAAGAACCACCTACTGAAAGGTTCTTTGGGGAACTAAAAGTAGTTTTTCAATGGAAATGCTCAAAGAACTCTGTCTGACACCTTTGTCTGGCTGATTTCTCTGTATCTAAATGCTGCACTATGCATTTCCAATGGAAAACAGGTTTTCTGAGGTTAGGGTCCTTTATGCCAAAGCCATCGTGCCACATTTTGAAAACTTGACTCAGTTAATGCCCGTAAAGGAGCTGTGTTTTTACTCACTTCAAATGCTAATTTGCAATGTTGCCATTTCAGATAGGGCTCACTTTGCACTGCAGGAGTTGCGCCAACTTGTCCAGTACCGCATGTGTTTTTTCCTGTCCAAGCAACCTCAGAGATGGCCAGGACGTCTGTATTGATTTACCCTTCTCCAACAGGACCTGTGACGCATTGCCAAAGCCCACTCAGATACACTTGATTAGAGCAAGTCTGTGGCTTAAAAAAAAAGAACAGACTCAGACTTGAACTCCCATGCACTTCTTTATCTGTGACGGAGGGAATTTCTGCTTCCTCCCGTCTGGTACCTGTGCCAGCAACATGGTGACCAAAACCTCAAAACTGTTCCTGAGAGGTCCCCATACTATATACCCCATATATCTGAGCCAAAATGGCCCTCTGTGCCGTGCATGTGGGGGAAGTACAGATAAGAGCTGAATGGGGGGATTGAGTTTCAAGCCACTGAACTACTAACAGACAGACCACATACAAATCAGTTAAATTGTACTGCAGTTGTGCCTCACACACACACACACACACACACACACACACACACACACACACACACACACACACACACACACACACAAAGAGGTTT
>JBBJLR010000133.1:13365746-13378745 GCA_037577145.1 Brachypetersius gabonensis
CACACACACACACACACACACACACACACACACACACACACACACAAAGAGGTTTAAAACAGCCCTTATTTAAAGGTGCACCACACAATACATTCTGAGGGACTGGGTTTTCCTGAGAAATGCAACAAAATGTGACAAGTACAATCCACTTAGACATTAGTCATTCTGCCAAATAATGAAATTCAGAAATAAACTTTCATAGCTGGTTGCAAAAGTATGCAAATGACATATCTGTGGATTGAGTTTTTATGTATTTGGTGGCGTATAATCAAAGCTAAGCTAGTGTACAGTTAGTGTCTCTCTCCACTCACTTTGATATTCATTACTTTACTCAGTCTCAACATTTCATTTATACTGAGTTTCCAATGCTACTACTGAGCTAACTTATGTGTATTGCTGATAATTAGCCTACTCTGATCATTCCTTTTCCTTTGACAGTATGATTTCAAGTGATTTCTGTATTCTCAAAGAAAGCGGCCCTTAACAATAAGTAGTATACTTGATATTCTTTTTATTAAGTATGCTTGAGTATAAGTATCAGTATAGCAAGTATACGGACCATGTACTTCTAGTGTACTTGAAATTATACTAATTTAATACTTCTTCGGACTAAATTGAAACATTTTTAAGTTTATAAAAGTATGCTTTATGTATACTTTATTAGGTCATTTTAAGTTTACGAAAGAATACTTTATATACTTTCTTTATACTTATCAGTATACGTCAAGTATAATGCACTATACTATTCTTAATTTGATGAAATATAGTATATAAAAACTACACTTAAAGTATACTACCTCAGTATTTGTGTACAATAAGTGTACTCATGGTACACTTAAATAAACTACTTTTTGCAAAGAGGGGCGATGCCAGTATTAGCGTTGGTGTTCAGTCGTTGTTGTTCAGATGTAATTGGTTGCCTCTGAGAACTACAGTTCCACAAGAACATGGAAGCATATTTAACTGTTTAAAATGGAAAGCAAAGAACCCTTTTGAAAAGAATGGATTTGCTCTTTAAGTTTGAGGTTTCATTAGAGACAAAAAGATTTATTTTCATGTTAATAATAATGTGCACACCAAGGCTTTGACAGGATGATTATACAACCCTCTGTAAAAACAAGACGGCTGCCTTCATGTCATACAGTGGAATGGAAAGAGTACATTTTAAGGATGTTTCATCACGCTGTTAGTTCTCATTTCCCTTAAGGAGCATGCAGCCTGTCTTTGCTGCATGTGAGGTTCACTGACTGAATGTGTGAGAGCTGTGAGAGAAGTGTTCATTTATCAAAGGAGGGGCTCTGCTTATATGAGAATAATTCTCTCTCTCTCTCGCTCACCTTCACTCACTAACACATGCACATGCGCACCTTACAGACACCTGTGGCTGTTTGAACTGGGCCTTGAGCAAACACGGACACTATGTTAGCCCACTGCAACTGTGGCAAATGGTACGTACTGAAAATACCCTCTGTTGTATGGGTGTGTGTGTGGTAAGTTGGGCGTGTATACTGTCTTTGTCCACATTTGGGGAGACATAATGTTTGGACATTAGAATGATTTGCCGAAGAATCTACTTGCTCAGTTGAAGATCAATGAAAATAAGTCAACAAATGTAAGTTTGCAAATTTGTCTTTATTTTCCCATTCATTGATACAGGAGAAATATTCTCTTACAGCTTCCTTGCCCCTACACACACACACACACACACACACACACACACACACATGTACACACACACACACGTACACACCTACACTACTTCACCCATTAACGGACTCAGTGTTTAGATTACATTTGGCAGCTTTACCCTCCATCCTGTACCATAGGATCTTTTGTAAGTGTAGATGGGCACATTACATTGCGGCCTGCTCTTTTGGCCAACAGACAAGTTCCTTTCACACAGGAAAAAAAGCAAAGAATATCAGTATCAATCGCCTCTCAGCTTCTCCTTCACCACTTCAGTCAGTATGTGGCTTGGCAGGCCCTCCTGTGTGTGCGGATGTATTTGAAGATTAATACGAGGCATTAAAGTAAAACGGAAACTTCATCGGTCATATCAGGCCAGTTGGAGTTATAGAGTGTATTATGATACAATAATTTCATACATGGTATTCGGTGCCGTCAAGATTCAGTCACACTATTGCACATTTCACCAAGGGTAAACGTATGTTGAATATTTATCTAGTACAAAAGCAGTGAAATGGCAACCAAATGGCTTCAGCTGGATAGGTGCTATTACAGCAGCAGGCCTTGTGGCAAGCCATGAAAGCATATTGCCATTTGTCAAATTTACACTCCATCCAGTGATGCTCTCTAAAGCTGGGACAGCCTTGTGGTTTAAACACTCCATGGGTCATATGTGACCCTCCTTATCTAAAATCAGTTTTGGCCATTCAAAAGTGAATAAATCATCAGCTGTCAAAGCAAAACTTTACTAACACTTAGCTTAATGTCTGTCTTTAGTGAGAACTACATGACAACTACATAGACCTTTCATGACACTTGACATAAATACATATTATATGTAATACGTAAATATTTATAACCAGTCATAGAGGCTACTTTATAAACTTTAATGGTATCTTTCCTCAAAAAGTGCCATGACAGAAGAATGGTTGTTTGAATGAGCCTTTATTAATAACCATAAAGATTTACATCAGGAGTTTGGAAAAATGTTTTAAGTGATGTCATTCGTGAACACACCACAGACCAGCACACAGTTAACCCGTTCACCAAGTGAAGCAGGAAGCCAGGAACATAGTGCCCACGTAGCAGTATTTTGCTCAAGTATACCTCCGTGGTGCCACTGTTAGTCCTAGGACTCGAACCCACAACCTTCTAATTGCAGGGGCAGCTACCTAACCACCATACCAGCAAGTGTCATATTACATGGCAAATCATATCTTCAAAAAGTTCGAAAAAACTTCCAAAAACATGTTAATGTAAGGAGATTTAATACCAGATTAAAGTTTTTTTAATAATTTGACTTAAACGTTAATGTCCGCCAGTGTGTATTAGCCAGCATTAGACCGTGGTAATGATACACCACTGGAAACATTGCTCTTGGAAGCATAATATGAAAAAAAACTAAGGGAACAAAAGAAGACTGTACTATACGGAGAACTTTTTAGTGGACCATATGAAGATCAGACTGGTTTGTTACTAAGCCATGCTGCTGTCACGTCGCTTGGCTTTACCACAAGAAGGGAAGGCACAACTGCAGGCTTCCACTCTATGTCTTTCTCTTTACTGAACAAAACTTAACCCTGGCTCGAGGGCCGATACATGTACATAAACTGAAAGGCAATGTTAACGTCTGGGTAACGGACACTGCAACGGTGTGATGGTGGACCGACGACTGTGGTCCACCTAACCTGAACTTAAATACATGACATGTAACACAAGCAACCAATAACAAAACACAATCACTTAATCCTGAGTACCCCAGCAGCTGGAACCTATCCCATGGCTATTTCCTCGCTGGTGTACTCAGGATGTCAAAATAAAAGCCCTAAACATAAACAAACCCCCAGCGCCCCCCAGTGGTAAATGTGTATTTGCCAACAACTGCTTGTGCTGTTTTAATGCAAGTGCTAGTAAACGTTAACTAAACTGGTTGTGTATTACAGGCAACAATTAGATAAATATTGGGATATTTGGGATATTTTGTGTACAGTCACAGACGCATATAGGAAGAGTTTCATATTTGCAAATGCAGGCATTAGCAGGGATACAATAAGTAACTATGAGTCCCCCAGGAAATCCTTCGTCTTTTCTAGGGACTGTATTGAACATCGAATGTCTAATGTCAGTGTGTTTAAGGATTGACTGGATGGAAGTTATACCAGTAGCAGCCATGTTGATGTTGATGTCAGTGTTACTTGTTTCTAATGGACTGTAGCTTCTAGTAGCAATACCCATATGTCTAACATGGCCTCAGTATTTGCGAAAGAATGAAACTCAGTCCTTGGCCCATTCCACCCACACCAACAGAGCAGGGCCACTGAATGCTGAAGACTGTACAGGATAGCCTCTGTTGCATCTACACGTTTCTGTGTCTGGAAGAAACATCAACAAAAAAACGGTGTGAGAGAAGTTCATCAAATGGGTTTACAAGGGCAAGCAGCTCCACGCAAGCTGAAGATCACGATGGGCATTTCCCATAACTGTTGGCTGGACTGGTGTAAAGCATGCCACCATCGCTAAACAGCTAATTTGGGTGCGATGGTCAGGTGTTCACATAACCTTTTGCTGTGTAGTGTAGATGCAGTGCTTAACAGACAGACTTAGACATGTTGCTTAAGTGGTCTTCATAAGCTTTTGTTTGTTTTACACAACAGTGGCATTATGATACCATACCTTACTATGATGTATTATGTAGGCAGGTTACTGTTATAGCATTAAAACAACAGATAAAATAACCAAGATGTATCCTTTAATGCATGCTGTTTACATGTATCAGCAGTAAATGTCCCATTGAAATTGGCCTGCACTTTTCAAAATGATAGTCACCTCTCTTAGTGCTGCCTGTTGTCAGCTGACATGCACATCAATAGGTTTATATAAAAAAGTAACCTCACACAAACTTGGGGCATGCATTGTTCAAGAGTTTTGTTATGACTGTTTATAAAATATAACTTATTCAGAGTCTGTAATCATCACTGGTCATGGATGAGTCCATCAGCTCAGACGATATGGCTGTGAAAGGCTGCTTTCAGTGCCTCTGTTTACTCCTGTCTTCTTTCAGATGAACATTCCAGAGAGGACAACATGCACCCATCAGACATAATATTAAATCCACATGCCAGACAGGCTTGCTTTTACTCCTCAAGCACTTCACTGAACCATTGGAGCCCATGACCCTGTCGCAGCTCCACCGATTGTCCTTCACAGAACCTCTTTTGGTAAGTACTAACCACTGCATAATCGGAACAGACAAGAAGACCCGCAGTTTTAGAAAAGTTCAGACCCAGTCATCTAGCCATCACAATATGTCCTTGTCAAAGTCACTCAAATCCTTACACTTACCCAGTTTTTCTGCTTCCAACATATCAACTTCAAGAGCTGACTGTTTACTTATTGCCTAATATTTCCCACTCCTTGACAGGAGACACTGTAAGAAGATAATCATTGTTATTCACTTGTCAGTGGTTTGACTCTTGCGGCTGATGAGTGTAGGGTGGTAGGGGACGAAGTTGCACCACTCTGAGATCAGCTTACTGCTCTTAGACTCCAGCAGGTTTTAAACCAAATTTCTATCTGACACACACACTCCTAAAAACCAGGATGTCAGAAAGGATTCCTCTCTTTGGTTCCCTAAAGAACCCTTTAGCTCTGAGAAGAACATTCAGACAGGACCAAGGTGACTTATTACCGTCACCGATCTATTAGAAAATGTATTATACGCATGTATTGTTTAATTTACAAATACTAAAGAATTGATTTGGTTTGGAATACGAGTTAAGCATAAACATTTGCTGACTTCAGAAAGGACCCAGTGGCTTCTACTATTCTTTTCCAATCACAGTAGAACGCGTCAAAATTATTATGCACTCATGACGATCGACTAAAGGCTACAAATGTAGCAGAAATGCTGGACAAAATAAAAGCATTCCTACAAAATAAAAATTCTATGGCCAAGTGGTTCTCAAAGTACGACTGAAGGGACACAATGGGCTCCAGTCGAAGTGGCGCTTGCTGGTGCTTGGCTTTGGCAACTTGTGTTTGTGTTCTTCTGTGGTGAAGAGGGCAGCGCACTCCTTTTCAACCGTCACTTTTCCCAGTCTATGTGGCTCTTTTCTGCAGTCTGCTGACAGGCTTTCATGCCCTAAATGACAACAGCTTGCAAAGTTTTTTGTGTGTATGCGCATTTGGGGTGTTCATCTTCAACCAGACTAAATGACACCATGACCTCATCGTGGACACGGATGACAATGACATTTTCAGAGCTGTCAATAAAGTGCTGTTTTTCAAACACAAGAGCTTTGAGTTGGTTTTAGACTCACCATATGTATGATGAGTTCACCCCTCTATTTCAGTTTGCATGATGCTTCAGAGAATTTATAAACAATTAGGCCACATTCACGTGTGAAAGTCATTAGTCGCTGATTTCTTGACCACTGCACAACAGATGAGTGCAGCAATTTGGGCTGCCAGGGCCTTACGGTGCTCTATATATATTTTAACTTCCATTTACTTTGCTTTGGTTTGGAATTTTAGCCCAGTTCGTACGAACGCATATGCAAGACAAATGTCCGCAAACTCAGTGTGACCTTATTTCTTGAAGAAAGGCCTGAAAGCAGAGTTTAAGACATGCAACATTCTGGTCGGATGTGCTCATTCCTTTCACAGGATTTATTTGTTTTTGGTCAAAATTGACTCTTTGGCCTTGGTCAAGTCCCATCTTGCTCTCGGGAGTGGAGACATGAGAAAGGATTAAAACTTTTCCGTTGACCAGCGGTTTTTGTCGGCCCTATTTCTGGTCCCAATTGGACGTTTTTCCCGTCAACTGAATAAGAATCATCAGTTCCATTTGCAAGAATGTGATAAAACTTTAGTGGACGCCTGAAAAACAGGAGCGACGTCTGTGGACAATGGAGTCCCTTGGTCACCCATCAATGCACAAGGCAATAAACTTCAATTTCGTTTATCATAATAAAGCCTCAAACCATGCTATTACAGTTCCCAAACTGACATCTAACCGATGCCAAATCATAGAGGAGAGATATTTTAAAACATTTGGAGAGAATTAAGCAGAAATATAGAGTGGAAAAATTATTCATTCCCAACCTCAGTCAAATGTTTACATAACGGTATTAAACCTATTTTGTAAATCATGTTCAGAAATAGTTATGATGATTTAAGAAGCCATCTGTAAAGTCTTCATTTGCTTCGGCTTGTTACATCTTGTGTCTGGCCGTTTGTTGCTGTTCCAGGTTAAACAACCCAAACTCAATGTGGGTGACACTAATCATATTAAATGATAAACAGACTCCATAAGTGCTTGATCACAGGCTCACCAGGAGACTACAAAATTCAAGCTTGCGTAGATTTTATTTCCAGAATGAGATGATGCTTACCGTCAAATAGCCGTCACTTAAAGCAAGTGTAAATGTTCATCTATTCCAGTAGATGGAGACAAATCTTTGAAAGTAAATGAAAGTAAATGCTTCTGGATCAAGGCGGCTCTGTTGTCAGTTAAGGTCATGGCCCTTTGTTAAAAGTTCATAAATGAAAAAGTGATAGAAGGTTTTTCTTTTAGTTTGTCACATTCTGCATTCTGCATATGTTGCAAGTTGCAGACATATTCTTAGACACTATACATTGCAGGAAAGTAGCATAGACGAAGGAGAAATTGTATTAATTGCTGAGAAATTAACAATGTTCTTTTTTTGTGTGTTTATTATATAGTCAGTATTACAAGTTACATTTAGGTCAACTTTGCTTCAAGGTCAGAAGAAAGTAAACCCGTGTAACCACTAGAGGGCACAACTCTAAAAGAATTGGCGGCTCTGCACTGCAGAATGCCCTTTGACACTGGCAAACAAAGCAAGGCTGTGCATTTAGGAGAAATCTGTCTTCCTCTGTGCCGCCATCTTATACTGCAGTGGCCAGTGCTCTCAGTGTGTTTCACTCCATAAGAGCTCAGCAAGATCTAAAATGTTTAACCAGATTTAGACAAAATAAACAATGATTCACTGATTGATGATTCACTGAGTACATGATGTTAGAAAAAAGGCCCACCTTCAGTGTTAAAATTGCTCATGTATTAAAATTATGGGTATGACAGGGTGCGATGCCAACCCAGCAGGTCTACTCTGTACAACTGATCGAAACACCACAAGTGCTTACATGTTTGCATTGTTACTTAAGCACTGATCTGCTAAATGCAGTAAAAATAAACATATGTAAGGCAGTATGTGTCAGCTGTATAAATGGCCTGACTACTAAATACTTTTAAAATATTTTAAGCATTAGTTGACTGTTTTCTGAAAGCCGAGAATGCCATCTGCTCACGGTATCTGTTGCCCACTGTTAAAGAGGCGGTTGGAGCTACGTAAGTATGGGCAGTGATCTGGTGGGAGGCCAGAAGGACCATTTACTTGATCAGGTACAATACTGTTCTATCATGATGTGTCCAAATTTGAAACGAACTCTTAACGAGTTGAACAAACCGCACAGAGAAGTCAAAAGCTTTTCATGGCCTCCTCATTCACCAGATGAAACCATTTTTAGTCCTAGAGTGCAGAGCAAAAAGTAGATTTCCAGCTTCATCCCTCAGAGAACGAGACCTTTTTCTTCTCAGAGGATGGGTCGATATTTCACCACGCAAAGTTCAGGACTTCCAGGAGGGAAACTGCATTCTAAGAAAGATTGAAGGATTGAAGGCAAAGGCTGTTCAGCCCTTTATTAGGTACTTCCAGGGTTAGGATGTGACAATATATATATATATATATTCTGAATATAGAAATTAACTGTGTGTATTCAGTCCCCATTATACTTGGAGAAGGCAGCCTTCAGAATACACTTAATTTTCACATTTGAAAAGTAGAGGTTTAGAATACAAAACTACCAAATAAAAAAGGAGAAGTAAAGCCATTAAAGCTTATTTGTCACCTTTTTAAAAAAATAAGTGCATAGCATGTAATAATAATAATAATAACAATAATGATAATACATTTTATTTGTTGGCGCCTTTCCAAAATCCAAGGTCACCTTACAGAGAGAGAAAAAAGAACAAAAAAACCCAAATAGCAAAACAATAAACAAGATCTGATAACAAGTAAAATCTGTGTTTAAAGTGAGTAAGACAATTTGAATAAGTGTGTTTTGAGCTATGTCTTAAATAAGGGAAGAGAATCTATATTCCTTATGACTGGGGGAAGTGAGTTCCAGAGCCGAGGAGCAGAGTGGCTGAAAGCTCGGTTGCCCGTGGTGATTAGATGTGCAGAAGGAACAAGAAGATGAATGACAGACGAAAATCTGAGAGAGCGGGAAGCAGTGGCAATTTGAAGCAGTTAAACATGAGAAATACAATTTTAAAGTTGTAGCAAACACAATAAACTCCGAAGGACATACTAAATTAGTGTAATCAGTCTGTTATTTTGATTGAACAGTTTCCTCAGTGTGTGCCTCCAGTTGTGCCTCCAGTTGTACTGGACTCATATACATCTCCTAGAGTGAGGTTCCATGTGTTATTAACTGAAAATCACACATTCCCAATGAATATTTCTTTGCAGCAGCAGTGGGACAATACGTATTAGACAATACATATATATGTGTTGCCAAAATGATTTAAAGTGTATTTAAGTGGGTTCAAATGTCAGTGATTTTGTTTTATAGAAACATATTAAAATATATTTAAAAAAAACTACATGTAAAAAAACTACAAACCAGCAACTGCAAAAAACACAACAGGTGGGTATTTCTTGCATTGTTATATAAATAATGGAATACAATTCCAAATATATTTAACACATGGTATTGATTTTTGACACATGGTATTCAGCCATCATTAGTGTTTCAAAGTACACTGCTCAGGTCTGGGTACTTGATACTAATACACTGTTTCTCCTGCAAAACACCTCAGAACTATAGCCTAATTGGTTGTTCTGCTTGAGAACAGCATATGATCAACATTTCTCTCAAAAGTCACCTTTGTTTGCTTATTGTCACTTCTAATGTCCCATTCACACACAAGAACAGTTACTCACATTACAGATATATAAATATATATACACAGTAACCCCTCCGTTTTACACGAATCAGCATTCGTGGATTTTTCTGAGAACCGATCTGTAGTACCGCCACCAGTGCAGCAGTGGCGGTAATACACTGAAAAGTTGTCAACCGCCATAAAAAGAAGAAGAAGCCTGCTGCAGTGTGCCTGCTCTGTGTCTTGTCGTATTTTAGTGTTTTAAACTTTTCCTGCCCTCAATTTTCAACAGTTATCTCAGTTTATTTTGTATTAGTAAACTGTGCCTTGTCTAAACATGTGGGTCGAGAAAGTTATTTCATTTTTTTCTACCAAAACACAACTTGGTTTTTCACTATATGTAGGTTCAGGGCCCCCTGAAAAAAGCGGGGAATTACTGTATACTGTATATTGCATGCTGTTAGAGGAAACAACAAAAAGGACAACCTCTGGCCTGTGAGCATGGTGCACTGCGAATCTATGAGCAGTTGTTCTTACCTGAGTGACAAGTTTAATTTTTCCAATGGAAACAGTTAACTGTCCTCAAATGAGAGGTTAATAATACCAGTTCACATATGTTTGATATTAGTTTGTGCTTTAAGACATTTATCCATTCTGTAATAGATTGCCTGCAGAGATGAAGGTGAAAAGAGCCTCTCTTGATTGCAAGCCTCCCCTGAGCATGAATATACATTACCCATGTCCTCTAGTTCAGCCCTTTCTCACTGATGAGAAAAAGAAATGATTCATACATCACCACCTGCACTCCATGTTCAAAAACAGTATTAGTTTGCATTAATGTGCTTCTGTACAGAATGTTCTACTCCTTCAACAATATGTAAAAAAGTAGAGCATTGAAACAAAAGGTCAGTGCAAAGTACATTCAGTGTTCTGAGGTTTAACTGACTGTCTTTTGATAAATCCAGGAGAAAAAAAAAACATCAGAGACACCCAAAAAACACTCCAGTTTTATGCATAATTGATTGGAGCTTCCACCAAAAAAATACTGTTCTGTAATGCTAATAATCATGTAGGAATTCTCTGGGTAAGGTGGTAAATGCTGAGTGCCAGGTGGTGCTCTTCTATCTGCAACAGGGGGGTTCCAGTCCTGGTCCTGCACCATGCGTTTATGTGCATCTAGTGCACCTGATTCAACCAATGAATTAATTAACAAGCTCCTCTTGCTCCTCTTGTGAGATTAGGGAAAATACAAAAAGCTTGCATGGTGTCCCCCGTACTGAATTAAATAGCCACAATGGTCTCATTCTTAAAAATAAAGGTGCCAAAAATACCTTTCAAGCGATACCATGGAAGAGTCACTTTTGGATCCCCAGAGAACCTTTTGATGGCTGGTTTTTGGTTGAATTATTTTTCTTGAGTCTGGAGAACCTTTTCAATGAAATATTTTTCTTAGAACCCTATGCCTAAGCCAAGAGCCATTTAGGAACTTCATTTTTCAGCAATAGCCAATGCCTTGTGGCCACTGAGTGTCTTTGCAGAGGGGATGCCAGCAGTCTGTAAATCTGTACCATGCCTACATCTGTTTGCAGAGGACAGCTTGAGCTGTTGAGAATCCCCCTTAATCCTGTACACAGAGAGAGAGAGAGAACAGGGCTCTCCAGAGAGGCAGCAGCCTAAAGAAGTGGAGTCAACTGTGATTTAAAATGTATTTGATTTTGATCACAGCAAGCAGTGCATCACATTTTTTTCCAGTGCATGTCATTTTGACCTTTTCTCTCCACCATCACAGACCACTGGATGCATAGATTGAGCCTGAACTCGAGTGCTCACTTATTTTGTCATAACAAGACACAAGCTTTAATGTCATCACAGCATTAAATAAAATAAGTATAACATAAGGCTGGGCAAGTTAACACATTATTTACGCCGACAACCTCACGTAGATCTCTCAGCACGCAACTCTACTCTTTTCGTGGGGGTCAGACGTCCCAATACTTTTGTCCATATAAATATAAAAAAGTATTGGGATGCCTGACTATTACACCAACAGGGACTGCCCTGCAATGGCAACTAGCTTTGGTTTTATGTTTGTTTTGATTCACGTTTAAGTTCATATTTACAAAAACATTTTACCTTCAACTATGTGACTGTATTAAAGGGAACACTGCTGTTAAAAAGCTACTTATTTGTTTAAAGTTTTTGCCAAATGTTATTGCTTTTTTGTTCATATAGTAGTACTTTAAAAATAAAAGTGTGCAACAAACTACTTTTGAATTAATTATTTCATTTTACGTGTAACAATGTGATTAATCGTGATACAAATTTTTAATATCATTTCCCATCATATAACGCAATATACAAAATGTGAGAATGCAAAAGTATACAAGGAGAAAGAAGATCATAGCCTTCTCAGACTTGGTCACGTATGACAAATGGTCACTTTCAACATGTTTCTAGGTCACTGTTGATATTTGGGGTCACAAATGAATCTTCAATAATGCTTTTCCATAAAAGGTTCATCTTATGAATGTGTTATGAAACTTCAAAATACATAAATAGAACAGAGTAATTTTTTCATTGGAACTGAGAGACCTGGCTAACTCGATGTTAAACTGGGTAACATTATCCCTTATGATAAACGACGTTACGATTGGTCTAGGACGAGACGATCCTAGATCAGGGAATAAAGGGCAACTCAGCTGTTAATCTGTTGCTTCTCGCTTCTCCTGATCCTACAACATGACCAGGCCATTGGAGGAAAGACATCACCTGCAGCCCATCACACTGCTGTTGGGATAATCTCATTAGGCCTGTCCCGGAGTCTCTCTGGGTCTCTGAGACAAGACGGGTCATCAGGGACGCGCGTCCTACTCTGTCACGCAACAGCAGTAACATGAGACACCCAGCACTAAACCCACACAGGGACACCCATGCAAGAGTTTATCCGAGGACAGCAATCTGATTTACTAGATGAAACATTAAGCTAAAGCCTACGGGTAAAACAATTTTAATAATATAAGCATAATCAGTAATAGATTTTTAACACTTGTAATAATTTGAACTAAAATGCTTAACGGGCTTAAAAAGAACTTTAAAGGCCACAGAAAACACTTAAAGTAAAAGTAGGGTAAGGTTTATGAAGCATTACAGTTATTAAGGCTAAATTCAGATTAAATATAAAAAAAAGCCTTACATTAGATGTGGGGTGGAGTACCTCTCTAATGTTAAACTCTGCTTAACAGTTTGTGATGTTGTGGTGTGGCTGGCTCCTATAGGCTAATGCAGGAGTGTGTGTGTGTGTGTGTGTGTGTGTGTGTGAGAGAGAGAGAGAGAGAGAGAGAGAG
>JBBJLR010000133.1:13409792-13421919 GCA_037577145.1 Brachypetersius gabonensis
AGCGCTCGTGCACACACACACACACACACACACACACACACACACACACACACTGATCACTAGAATTTGCAGCACTGCAGACACACACATACCTCTCCTGACAAAGACAGGTGAGAGGCAGGAGCACCATAACTATTTAATTTTGATTTAAACAAAATATGCAAAAATGTTGCCATAGCAAATAATTTAAAGCCGAGAGAAAAACAATATCAGGTTCAATATATGCCTCTTTTTTCTTTTGGGAAAAGTCATCAAAAGACAGGATATTTATTTTGCTGTTGCTAACTAGACATTATCAGTGGAACTTCATATTCTAGTAGAGTACATAAAAAAGTTGTTAATGTTGACGTCTTTCATTATCATGTTTCTAAAACTGTGAGTTCAAGTTTAAGGTCACGGTGGCCTTTTGTCATCGATCACTCTGCAGTCTGATGCGTTTTTTCTTTAATATCTATAAATGTCATTACACTGGCGTCACAATATGGAGTAGCTGTGTTAATTTTAGCTCTTTCTTTCTTTTTGAAATACAGTTTGAGATCTGAGGAATGTAGTGTTTCAGTTTAAGGCCTTGGCACAGACAACAGAGATTGTGCTGGAGAACAACCAGAGAGTAGTTCAACAGCGCTCCAGTTATTGGCAGAGAATTTAGCAAGGAATTGCATTTTATTTGTGATGTTACTAAATTTTGCTGGATAACCAGTTTGTAAAACTCTGTGTTGTTGAACTTGCCCAGAGAATCAGCCTGTTTCAATCAAGGTTCAGCCCCGTTACAGAGGACAGAGCATGTTTTAAAGACTGTCATTCATTTTCTTGTAGCAAATGAATTTGAACGTTAAAGAGATGGGATTTATCTTCTTCTTTTCTCTGAAGTTTTTGCAACCAATCAGATTCCCGATCTTCTGTTCCACAGGAAAACCGAATGGACTTGTTAAAAATATTAGTTGGGTAACAGTAAAAAGGAAGGCCTTGAAGAAAAGAAACTAGATAAAAAAATGAAATCTGTTGAAACTCTGAGAGAACCTGACTAGATAAAGCTTTGCCAACAGCAGAGTTTCAATCTTTTCATAGAAAATCCTGTACATGCCATCAAATCAGAATTTTATCAGATAGAAAATCGAATTAATACAATTAACTCAACTCTCTTTATGGAAAATTAAAACAATAGATAAAATGTCCTGCATTGTTATTATACCCTTGTGTAATGTATGGGCATAATTATGATTAAAGATTATATAATATTAAAGCTCCCACTTCATTGGGGGGGTGGTAAAAAATCATTTAGTGACATGCTTTGGCTAATTGTATAAAACTGCAGTTCTCTAAAAGTATGGTAAATTAAGCTTATTCTCAGGCTTCTGATTCGAAATAGCTCATGTGAAAATGTAATATGTTGTGATATGTTCACAATATATTCCACAAAGCAAATGCATTTTCGGTTTATTACATCTTTTTTTATCCTTTAAGTAATTGTTATGTTGGCCTCTATCTTACTGATACTGATAATATGCAGATTGAGAACTCTTGTGAGCAGCATTTCAATCAAATTAATATTAATTTCCAGGAAACATTCAGACCTGTTTGTCAGTGAGATTGAATAAACAGACGAATGAAGGAACAAATGGTTACATGAATGGGCTTGGTACGTTGGCCTATGGCAGATTTCCCTCTCTTTTTTCTTATTCAGGGCTGTTTTAAGCAGAAATAGACCAAACTTGTAAGCCTGGGTATTTTCCTAAATGTCAGAATTCACTTTCAAAATGCCCTTCTTTGCACAAGCATGAAGCAGTTACTGTTCCTTCTCTTCAATAACAGAACTAAATGGGGACGAGTAATTAGTCATGCATTTAGTCATGAAGAAGAGCCCTTCACTACTCTGGAGTAACCAGTGTGGGCATTTTATGGCAGATTTAGTCATGATGATGAACTGCCAGTGTCTCATTTCAGCCAATGTATTCACCCACACACTCCATACCCACTCACAGAGAGACACATATTTTGTGTGGTACAGTAATAGTTCATTTGTCAAATCATTAAAACCGTTGTTTCTCATCATCATACGCATTTAGTCGGGCTGTTCAATTGAATTTCTCTATGACAATTTGCTTCAGCACATGTCAATTGGCTTGGAGATAATGTCAGAATTTTGTGTTTGTTTGAAAGAATTTAATTTAATTCGACTTGGCCGAAGTCTAAACCTCATTCGCTTCCCTTTCGCATCCATTTCTATGCCTAAAGCATCGACAAAATGGCCGACCTTCTTTCTGCCTGGAGACTCTCTGCACCCATTTTGTGCATTAGCTAGAGTTTGCCAGGAGAACACAGAGAGGTCAAGTATGGAAGCAAGGGAATGAAGGCCTGGTGAGATTGAGCGCTTGCAGGCTCCGAGACGGGTCTGGATAGAAAGATGAAGAAGTGAAGTACTGAATTCTCCTTTTCTTATTAAGCAGCTTAATTGTTGCCGACTGACTGCATATAAACAAGCAGCTTTGCAGTGCCCGGGACCCTCCCCAGATCTGCTCCTCAAAGCTCTGACCTTGGGACAATGCCATAAACTGTTGTTTTCCTCTTGTACAAAAAAAATACTGGCAAAGTCCTACAGTAGTTCTGAACCCCCTGCTACCCTACCCTATGTTGCCCCAGCCACTTGGCTAGGAATACAACCTGCTTACAGTGCACAAGCGGCTAACACTGTGGCTTTGCAACCCCACTGCTGCTGTATGCTAGCTCCTCTGGAATTCTGCACATGCCTGGCATTTGGTTACCCAGCCAGATGGTGGAAACATCCCAGAGCCCGTCCTACTGTCTGGTCATGCTACCAGTGACACTAGCAGCATTTGCTAGTAACGTATTTAGTATGACAGGTTCTCTTGAAATCTATACAGAGGTCATGCTCTAAAATTCCAAATGCAAGACTGTTCAGCTTCCCTTTTTCCTGGTCAAGTTGAAGCTTAACAGGTTAGCTTGCATCTGTGGAAGCATTCGTCTTAAAATGAACTTTCCTTTGCTTTAGGCTGCATCCTGCTTCAGCTTGGCACAAAACGCCCTCCATATTGTGTTTATGAAAGTGAATTAGGGACCACATTGCATAACTGTGCCCACTACACACATATTTCCACACCACCTCGTATATGACCGCAGTGAGCACACAGGGCCTCCAGAGCGTGGATCCATCATAGGGAACAGTGTTCAGTCCCTCTCCCACGAGCCTGTGCCTGGTTAGAGTTCCAAGGAGCAGATGGCATCACTGCGTGGCATGAGATATCACAATGTGATGCATCCGCATATGTAAGGGAAAACTGCTCAGGCAAACCTTAAAGGAGAAGCAGACTTCAGTATGCACACTGTTATCCAGTAAAAATCGAAGGATGTTTCTTGTACCCTTTTAGCATCTCTTGTCGAGTTGCTTATTCACTCAACAAGAGCGGATCAGAGCTGTTTAGCTATAATAGTTTTATAATGTTCTGCTTAAAGGTAGATATCCTTTAGTTCTGCTGTGAACCTTTGAACAGGGTCAAAGTATGCGAACAGAGGTCTATTAATAGCCTAGCAACAGATGCATTTATGTCTCCCAATGGCAGAGGGGCACAGTCAGGGCACAGGGTTCGAGAATGCGTCAGGCCTGATAGATCATCTCCGTCAGCCAGCGAATCTCCTCCACATAGCAGCTTGCCTGCTGCTGCTTCAGCACTCACTTCTCCACTTCTCTGGTCCACTTAAAATAGTGCAGGTCCTACAATTATCATATTTCCCCAGTCAGACCAAATAACTAAAAAGGGCCCACAAAATGAGAATTAGTGAGTCTGACCTGGGGCAAACACTCTAAATTTGAAGTGAAGGTCAAAGCTCTCCACTGTTTGAATATATAGTGTAGTTAGTGTTGAACTTCTGAAATGATGAAATAGAATTTGGTACTCAGGTACCATTGTCAAGTGCTCGCATTCTGAATTGAAAACAGGATGCAGCTGGTCCCCTGAATGAATACAGGGGAATGAGTCAGAAACGATCAGTGGAGAAATGCCCTAGAACTTTATTTTGGTTTGTCAGAGTGGTGCGTTCCCATATTGTGTCACCAATCAGCGACTGCGGAAATTCTGGCACTAACTGGCTGCATTTGGCGAGTGCAAGCAGAAAACAGGCTCAGATGTTCTGATCTATCCACGGAAATTTCAGCTTTGAGAAACAATAGATGCTAACTATGATAGATCATTGTGCGCATAATCAGATTTGGTCTGGCTTTAACCCTCTATTTGGTATTGTCTTGTACTTAATGACAAATTATATATACAATGTGTTGGTGATTTGAAATGGACGTGCCATATTGTGGACAACGTAACTGTATGGTCACAAGCTAAGCCTTATTCTTTCAGCTAGTGAATGCTCAGGCAATGTAATGCGACTGGATTGGGGAAAGACTCACCCAGTGCTCATTGATGGCTGGCTGCTATGCATTCCTCAGTTCTTTGAAGTCTGCAGTCAAATTCAAAGCCTCCCTATTGAAGCTTCCCCCAGCAGACCCTCTCCTGTGTCAACCTCTGGGGCATTACAAAATGTATGAAACTATGATCCCTGCTACAGTTACTTTAATTCCTCTGTCCATTTCATGATAAATAGATTTCGTCATGCTGTCTGCGACTGTGGTTTAAAGGCAAAAATGTTTTTTGTGTTGAGCATTAGAAAGTGCTGATTTAAGAATAAGACCCAAGCTACTCTGACTATCACTGTAACTTCGGTTATAAGAACCCACTTTAATATTATCCGTGGTCTTTGTGTTTCATGAACTAACATAAATTGTTCAGAATAGACTTGTCTTGATGATGTTAGTCAAGTGCTCGGCAAGTCTGCATATAAAATCTAGAGGTCGTGAGTTTAATCCCAGCAGGTAACTTCCGCTACTGTTACTCTAACCTTCAGCAAAGTACTTATGACACAGTGTTAATAGTCATGTGAGTGTAGTTTTTCAGAAAATGGGTTCTGGGAAGGCTGGTACCTTTAGTGCCAGAATTAAGGCAGCCTGTAATTATTTTTGTTTAACTGTCAACAAAAAAATAGATTGTTATTCACATTCACCCTTAAGATTTCACCTTATCAACTCACCAACTCGCCCTATGTGAGCTACTCTATTAACCTTGTTTTTAAATATAATAAGTTTGTACATCATGTAAATATGTGTTTGTATTGGTAAGTTTATCCATGTGTTACGTTTCTTTTGTTTTTATCTTTAATGCATGCTTGAATCAGTGCTTGCATCACGCATTTGTATTTCTATTCATTTGATTATAGCTACTGTATGTACTGGGTCCATTAGCGGTGTTAGTCGTGTTCACACTCCCTCTTAATTCCTGTATCAGCCGCAGAGGTGATGGTGAGGTCACAGTGTCTGTCTCAGAACAGCACACCCCCAACCCCCAGCATCCTCCACCCCCCACTTCTCTCCCTGGCCAGCACTGCACATGTGTAACAGGAGCCTCCGCCATGTATAAATAGTTGTTTCAGGGTTGTGCCCATTAACCGGGGGCCGCACCACCTTCAGGATCCATATTTAGCCTCCGGTACTTTCACACTGGCGTCTGGATTTCTCTCATTTGCACCCTGGGCCCTTCAATGGACTGTCATAACACAACCAGGAGGCACCTTAAAGGGGCGAGTTATCGAAGAAGTGTGACATACTGTACTTAAGCAATGAATAATTATAATAGGTAAGATTTTACATAGATCATCTATTTCCAAACTGGAAATTTTCTCAAAGCTTCATGCATTAATTTTAATGCATGTTAATGTATAATATGAAACATAAACTGCTGACATATACATGTGTGTGTTTGCATAATTGCAACATACATCAGTATATCTTAGTACAACTACCAAGAGCTGGCAGGCATTTCTTGTCAAGGAATAGATTCTTTTGTGCGTTTCTTGGGTACACAGAGATTCTCTATAAAATTGCACTTAATTCTGTCACAAGTTGGAAAATCGATGCAATATGTTTGAGACAAGACTACCAGAAATATTTCATTTTTATTTTTCATAGCAAGGTTTGATGCATTGTGGTACTTGGGTGCTATTTAGATTAAAAAATAAATACATTTACAATATTTTGGTTGCATATACACTATATAGTCTGCAACTGAATGGTTTGGAATCACAAGTAAACACACTTATGTTCTGTAGCAACATTCTGCCAGCCTCCCCTTCCAACAAGGAGCGCTTCTTAAACTTTTCATTATTTTTCATGTTAGATAAAGGCGGTGCTGTGGTCATATTGAATGTCAAATTTAATGTCCACTTTTTTGTGTTTTTTTAATGCTGCAGGTGTTGGCTAGGCATAATACATAGATGGATTATATGAAAACTGCTATCTGCACCACAAGATATGACTACATTGATGAAGTTCCTGCACCTCAGGTACTGTATTTATAGGTAAGATTCAGTCACAGTTGTTTCAATTCACAATTTTCTATATTTCATTTACAGTTATATTGTTACAGTGCTGTTCATTTTGTCATCACTTACTGTAATTTACTCTGTGCACTGTAAGAAGCCTTCTTTCCAGCCTGAGCAGGACCAGGAGCTGCTCTGCAGTGCATCACGCTGTCCTTTGGGGTGAGGTAGTAGGTTGTATAGTTTTAGGGTCATACCCTTCCTGTCAGATAACTATACAACTTACTGTCTTTCCTGAAGTGGCTATAATATCATCATCATGCACAACGGCTATCTCAAGATGTGAAGCTACTGAAGTGACCTCTGTGGTTGCGCCACTGGGTTGGACTGATATTTCATGTAGCCTAATTAGACAGTATAGTATGAAATGCTTGACTTAATTAACGACACAATGTAGAATTGGCTTTTTTGGTGAATGGACATTCCGCAAATCCTTGCCTGCCTGTGTGGGGCTGAATAAGACTTTTTTGCAGGGAAGTCCAAAAAACTTTTCTGCTTACCTTAATTTTTCTCTTTGCAGATATAAATGAATAGTGTTTATGTTGTACCAAATAATCATTGAACCCAATAAATGGTGAGATGCTTCCTTTGTTTCTCTCTCCACCTACTTAATACAGATAGGTTTGAGAATGTTATGAAGCAAATAAATGAAGTATCCGTTTCTTCAGACTCCTCCTGTTCTCCTGTTCATCAGTTTCTGATGTTCGTACAGGGTGAGGTAGTAGGTTGTGTGGTTTCAGGGTAGTTATTTTGCCCCATCAGGAGATAACTATACAACCTACTGCCTTCCCTGGAGGGCAGCGATACATCAACTAATCACCAGCAGGGGGAGACACTTGCTTCTTTTCAACTGACCAGGATGTTGAGGTGTTTAAAGGACTGTGTATGGTGATCTATATATTCTATATGCATATGTTTGTATGTTTTTAATGTAAAATCTTGGTTGCTTTCTATCTTGGGGACATCTGTCTTTCTTTTTTATGTTACTCCTGGTATAATTACATAACAGTCATATTCATGTATGTTTCATTGTCTAGCATGGTATTCTGTACTAAAAAAAGGAGGGATTTCCCACTCAAGGTAAGGCCCAGTGAAAGGGAGCTCTCAGAGTGAGCTTTGATTCAGAAATGTGTTTCTTAAATCTGCCCTGAAAATGTATCTGATCAAACTGCCATTACCAGCAATAAAACATTGTCAATAAAGAGCCTAAAACGGACTCTTATTTCACTTTGCCCCTTTGTATTGATCATTTAATGTGCAAGCCACCAGACCAAGAAAACCCGGAGAGAGCGATAATAAACAGACACTTTAAATAATACATGCACAAAAGCCATTAGACCCTCTTGTTGCATATGCACACAGCCTTTGGGACCAAACATCAAGCATTAAATGTAACATCGGTAAAATATCTATTTGTACATCTGTTTTAATGCAAAACATTAAAAAAACATTAAAAAAATATAAAAATCCATCTCAAAAATTGTGTTGATTTTCAGAGCTGTTATCGAGGTTATGATAAAACCTTGCTAATAAATGACTCTCTTGCAAAAATGAATTCAGGACACGCAGACACTGCAGCTGACTGGGGGACAGCATCATGCTCAAGGATAAAGCTAGAAATGAGCAATACAACAAATGGTTTTTCAGTCCAACACCAAGCCTGATATCCTGTAAGAAGCAGGTGTGTTCAAAAGGCATCTCTATTTCTTTTGTGAAACCTATGAAAATATAGACACTGAAAATGAAATCTGCAGTCTTCATAATATTTTCACATGTAGTGAATTGAATCCAAATAACCTGACATTATAGAGCATTCACTGTGCGTGTGATGCGGCTGTCATGTCTTCACCGTAAGCTTAATAAAATGATGGATGTTCAGTTTGCTGCTTAAACTCTCAGTTTAAATATTTTCATAATCAATCTGCATAATCCCATCCACCATATCAGCGGTTCTATGGATGGAAACTTCATCCGTCATTAACCCTGAATAATCCCGGATTGCACACTCTTTACAGATCATATTGATAAAAATATAAAAGGAGATTTCTAATAGGATATTCTTGTGTGGTCGTATGTTGTGTCTTTCTGCTCAGTGTAAGACTGTAGCTACTGTAATGCACTGGACTCTACTGATCAAGCCATCAGCTGTAACCTCAAACTCCACAGAAAACTTGTGAATTCAGTCCAGAAGATCAGAAAAACGTCTGGACCACATCTGTTCCAACAACATCCCTCTGGGAAGTCGCTGAGATTTCAGCCAGCAGGTACTTGAGCAGCTACTTTGCTGGTGCTGTGTTCCTGGTGAATGAGTAATCCAGATGAAGAATACTGTCCCCGCACTCCTGTTCACCTCAACCAACCAGCAGTCAATCATTAATTTCCTAACATCCAGGTAATATCTCTTTTCTCCACATCAGCAGTCCAGGAATGATGTGCTGGGCTACTGTTACAGTACCGTAGAATCCTGCTCCTCCCCACCACCCTTTTTTCCAAACGGTGCATTTATTCCTGCTGTACAGGCATTTGTAGTATTTACTTATAATGTGAATCAACTACTCTTGTGTATATGTTCACCCATATGTGGGTCTGTGCAACCTGGTACTGTGAACAACACCAAAAGTAATGTGAATGACAAAAATGGGTATTCGGTCCTTCCTTCGCCTTTTAGTCTTAGTATGGCTGAACAGTGAGCAGCTTTGTGTTTTTGATGTGGTAAACATGTATATGACAAAATGACTGCTGAAAGAAACTGGAGGGAGTCCAAAGGAGAACTCGTGGAGCTCAGCCTTCCCCAGCTTGCAACACAAGGTAAATGGTGCCACCTACTGGTGGGTGCAACAAAGGAGAGTCATTCACTTCAGTATAAAGAAAATGTATTGGTTGGTCCTAATGCACAGGTTATGTTCCCAATGTGTATTTGCATCTGTGCAGCCAGTGCATGCCATTAACAGGAGAGTGTAATGCAAATGACAGAACAATGAATCATAAAATCCCTTATGATGATCATAATTAACATAATGTCTCTTATGATTATTTAATGGTCATTCTCTTATAACAACTCTGTACATTAGCAGTCGTACTGTGTATAGCAGTTTGGCTTATCTGAACATTGAGTAAAAAAGTGTTTTATCAATCTTTTTTAGTAAATGTTTAAATGTGTCAATTATTCAAGCTTCCCAAGAGGGCATCTGGTTTGCTCTTCCACACATGCTCTTTCCACATTGCATTTTTATTCAGCATGACGTGATTTTTTCACATGGATTTGTGCCAAATAGAACCATAAAGGGAAGGATGCCATAGAACAGGTGTGTCCAGTCCTTGAAAAGCTGCCACCCTTCAGAGTTTGGCTCTAACCCTAATCTAACTTAGTTAATGAAGGAGCATCTAAATAATTAGTGCTGGGTGTGCTGGAACTAAACTCATCAGGGTGGCAGATCACCTGGACATTTAATAAGAAAGCCTATAGTATGCCTGTCTTTATACATTAGCAGATATTTTTCTATAGTTGTCTATAGTACTTTACAAAACTGCCCTTTAGTTGCACATGGCCTGTGCAATAAGACCCTTTCACATTTGGGATTGTGAAAGCCTCCGTTGACTGCACCCCAGAGAGGTGGAGAGGGGCGAGGAGGAGAACAGATTTCTGGGTGTGTGTTGTAACACAGTGCTGGTGTCCTCATGCTCAGTGTCCCCTGGGAAAATGGAGGAGGCTCTGCTTCACTTCAGCCCTGGAGCGTCTCCAGCAGAGGCAGTGAGCTGAGGAGTTTTAGCCCATCACGTGGTGAGAGGAGCAGGGCCAGGAACAAGGCAGCTGGTCAAGAGTCTCTGGAGCTTCAGACTCCACCCACAAATTTGAAAGAAACATGTCCACTCATAGTGAATGGCCTTAGTAAGACAACTTTCATTCAGTTGTTTGGTCAACAGAGAGTTTAACATTTATTTTTAGTGTTTTAACTTCAGGTATTTGTTGAAGAAACATCGCTAAACAGTGACATCTTACGGCAAAATGGACACTGTCACACATGACAGTCATGTTCATAAAAAGAATGGGTTTGATGCCTTAAAGGGACATTGCACTGATTTCTCAACATTTCAACATGATTCAGCTGTAAACAGCCATTCAGAGTCAGGTTTCGGTCATTCAAACTCAGATTTCTTTGCAGTGCTGGTGATAGGACCCAGAGATCACAGTGTTTATTAGAATAAGAGAGGAAATGTGTTATCGCCAACAACATCACGGCTGTGATCTTCTTCTATGGTTTGAGTGTTCTATTGCTTTTATTCAACAGTTCTAGTGAAGTAAAGCAAGCACAACCTGTACAGTGTATGAAATATGCTTTGGTATGTACAGTCACTTCCACCAAAAATGTAGAGGATTTTACATTGCAGGTCTAAGCTGTCACTGTCCCAGTTCGGCTCAATTTGATTAGTTTTTGCCAGACTTGACGGAAATTTTTCACAGCCTTGTATTGTTAGTTGATTTATATTCTGGTAACTTCTGGTGAATTCCATTGCGTTAAACTTTAAATCAGCTGTTCCTCCGACACAGCTGCTCAACAAAATGTTTACTCGTGGGTAATGAAGGGTTAGGAATTTAATGCAGATCTCTTGTTACGCTCAGAGTCTGAATCTTAAGAACGTATCAAAGCTATTTATTTTCTGTGAAAAACTCACTGGGATCACAAACAACATCGTGGGTAGAACACTTCTCAAGCAATCAGACTGTGCCTTTCAAAATGACTACTGTATAAAATTATAATACAGCAATCAAATACGAAAAAACAATCTCTTACAAAATACCAGCGGGTGGTATGATGGCTAAAAAGTTTCCCCTTGGATTGCAAAGCCACAAATTTGAATCCCAGGACTGCCCGTGGCACCACTATGGTATTGAGTAAGGTACGGTCCCCACACACTGCTCCCCAAATGCTGCGTCACTGGCTGCCTGCTGCTTCACTTGGTGAATGAGTTAAATGCAGAAAAAGAATGTCACACTGTGTGCTGTACTATGGTGTGTTCATCTGTGACAAAAATGGCCAGTTTCCAAATGTTTGCATGGACTTATCCATCACTGATGGGTTCTTAAATACATTTTAGGCCAAAGCTTTTTATAACATTTAAAACTATTGTGAATCAATGTTCCAGGAATCAGACAGCATACTCATAATTGTTTCATGCTCTTGGTTTCTTTAATTTAGCTTTTAGATATGTTTTAGACTGTTCATTTGGTTCTGCCTCTGTGAACATTACTCATTCAGTAAGCTCCTCTAGAACAGAGCACTTGACATCAGTCAACTCTGAATGACCTTGTTTTCCATTTTAACTATTAAACTGCCTAATTTTGCCTATTAAACTGCCATTTCCTGTATGCAGGCCCACACTTAGCTTTCTCACTATTATTATTACAAATTAGTTTTACAGTAGCTACTGAATATTGTAGTTATATGTTATAAAGGAGTAATAAGCATTGAGATTAGCAATGGAATAATAAGCCTGTAGACATTCCACTATATTAATGTTGCATTGCTTATTTACCTTTTCACTGCAAACCCATTTTACTTGATTTTAGTAGTGTCATTTTTCATGGTGAATGTATGTGTTTGTGCAGTGATGGATGACTGTGTGTGTGTGTGTGTGTGTGTGTGTGTGTGTGTGTGTGTGTGTGTGTGTGTGTGTGTGTGTGTGTGTG
>JBBJLR010000133.1:13422019-13434805 GCA_037577145.1 Brachypetersius gabonensis
CCACCCCCACCCCCGCGGAATCATTTGCGCAAACTCAGCTAATCAGGTTTTACAGTCTTACTCTGACATTACACGTCGCTCTGAGTGAGTGTGTCGGGGGAGAGTAGTTCTTGGCTGCTGTGGAAAGACTGTGAACTAATGTTTCAAAGTGACTAGAAACTCCTGACAGGAACTGTGCTTTGCATAAAGTCTGATCTACAAGCTGCTGAATACATTTTTTTACTGTAGATCATGTGAAGAGATTTTTCATAATGAAATATTGTGCTGTTGTTGGAAACAAATGTTCTTAGAAAATAAAGCTTACCGATCTTGTGTGCAATAACTATACAGATTCGGAATAACATCACTCTTGTTTAATATAAAGTTATAAACTTCCAGGAGTGTGGCATCGTCTGTCACTGCCGTCTATAAGTTGTAAGTCTGTGTTGGTGAATGTTTTCAAAACATTTCCCCTCCCATGTGTTACTGGATCCTCTGAATTACAAGGTTGTAATTGAGAAATATGAATAATGCTATGTACATATACAAGCCAACTAACACTCCTGCAGCATGAAATCATGTTGCATGAAAGTCACTTTACTATTAAATTTAATACTATTATGTAACAACACCAGACACTCAAGCTGTAGATACATTTGACAAGCATATTGGTTTGAGATATTTTAGTGAGGTTGATCAAATTTAGAGAATCTGGCAACATTTCAAGGATAAACATCCATACAGCAAAACGTGTAAGCACCACCACACGACAGTGCCATTCATAGAGAAAACTAGCTTAGACCGAGAGTACCTAAGAGGCATGATGCTGACTATAGAATGATGACACAACTGAAGAGATCTAGGAGATAGTGGGCCTTTAAAAGCTGGTTGTTTCTCAAAGTTGTGATCCCCAGCTCTAGACCAGGTACATTTATAGTGATGCACACTTAAAAGCTCTTGATACTACGTCACGCTAACAAAGGACCAGTACTGCTTTAATCGAGCAACAGACCATTAAAGTGGAGTAAAGATCTGGACTGTTTGGGGGTCTGGTTCAGGAACTACTGCTAGATTTACATTTTGTGAAGAGTCACATATAAACAAGCACAGAATGTTGAAGTGAACATTCATTAAATGATCTTATCTAATTCCCGTTTGCATCTCAGTGAGATATATCTCAGGCCTGAGAAACATGGTTGCTGAAAATTCAAGATAAATTCTCTTTAAATCCAAACATGTGCAGCTTCTTAACATGTAAAGCATAATGTTCACCTCAAATTACCCACGTGTCATAGCAAAGAAACTCTAAAGTACATTAATGATGATCACAAAACTGGATGATGACACCCCTCCCCATCAGACATGATGTTCTAGTTGAACAGTGCATTGGAAAATGTAACTGGACCCTCACAGCTGCCTTGCTGTCAACAGCACTTGACTCCACACTTTGCCCTTGTAGTAATTGTCACCACAGAACCAGGCAAATACACACAAAATCACATGAGAGAACAGCCTCTATTTTGGAAGGTTTTTGTTTTGTTTTAGCACATGCCCTCGCCAGGCTAATCTGGCAGGGAGAAAAGCTTTTCTGGTTTGTTTGCTATTGTTTTTCCCAGATAACGTCAAGTGACGAACAAGCTTGGAAAAAATTCTCGGTGGGTGGGAAATCATGCTGATGTCCTTCAAAGAAAGGACAATGTATTCAGACATTAGCACTTCCTGTGCCATTCCTTACTTTTTTATCTGTTTTGGCTGTTCACAATAGAAAGCTCTGCAAGACCTGTAGAGCCGAATCCTTGAAAGTGATGCTATAATCTCATCATAAGACTAATGGCTGAAAAAAGACATGGCAGAAATGGATAGAAGAACCAATTTTGCTGTCCTGAAACAGTTCTTACCAAGTAATTTAGGCCCAACACCTGCACATTTTAGTGCTTTCCATGCTTTAACCACATTAAGACACCCACTTCAGTTCAGCAAAGAGCATGTTGGGCCGTGGACTGCCATGGCTAGGTTTGGGAAACACTGGCGTGAAAACACTTTCAGTTTTGTTGTTTTGGTTTAATGTTGTTAAATGTGGTTTTAGTTGCATTAGTTAAAATCCTGTTTATTTGGATTTAGTGCAATGCAAAAAGTATTTTTTTGTAAATCTTTTTGTGAGAACCATTGCTTTAAGGGACTACATATGGTTCCTCTATGGCATTACTCAAGCAACAACTTTTTGACATTATTAAGAGCGCAGTCCTGTGCTTTTTTGTGCCTTTTTTTTCAACATGCCATTACTAATGTTTTTACATTCCATTCATGTGCCTCTTTCTTCTGTCTTTGGCGACTAACTGACAAAAGCTTTGCACAGGCCGTAAATCTGTAGTCTCTGACTGTCCTCTGTACTCATGTACCAATGGCCTATATAAAGCCTGTGCCAAAGCCGGTCTCCTTGGCCGAGGCTGTAAAGGAGCAGCTGTCCAATCTTAGTTGCTCCATATAGGCTGTGTGTTGCCTGAGTTTAGTGCTATACTGTCAGCACAGGAAGTTTTGGGGTGTTGGGCACGAAGAATGTTACACTCAACAAGGTGATCAGGCTTATGTTAATGGCCTGAGCTTGCACAGTTTCAAAGTTACCACATACCATGCTCTATGTATTATTTTTTAATCAATACTGCAATTGCAATACACAGATGAGCACTTTAACAAATAACTGTGTGCCGTTACCACATGTTCAGAGATTTAGAGATTGGGACATTCACATGGTCTTACAGATGTTCAACCAAGCACTCCCATATTTTTAATGCAACAGAAAGTGGTCATTTATTTTCTTTATGTTGCAACTCGTTTCAGAGTGCAACCCCTACATGTAGCAATTGTAATCCCAGTATGACTTTCACTTTATTTAAAGGTTACCTGCATAGGGACATTATAACGCATCGAATAAACAATTTTAAAAGCAGTATTTATGAACAGCTTATGTCAGTAAACTTGGGATGATGTAAAATGTATGAAGTAAATGACATTTCATTGACACAATAATACATTTTGTTAAGTACATTTTGGTTTTACTATTTATATAGGTAGATTTATATGCACAGGTATATGTTTGTGTTTCTTCCTAAATATGAAGATAAAGTATGAAAATGATCATGGCGCAATAAAATCTTATATAGAATTTGTACATTGTGTTCCTAATTACGTCTGGCTTATAAATTCCTTTAGCTGGGAATGATGCATCATATCAGTGTTACAATTTGAACAAATGTCTCTTTTGTTTATAGTCAATAGAATGTCATTTACTTCATAAAACATCCTTCAGGTAATGGCAAAAATAATTTGTGAATGTTCTTAGATTGCTTAACAAAAACATTATTTAACATGTTTTGTTAAGTCTCAGTGCAGTCTTCAAATATTATCCAAAGTATTAGCCATATTTTGCTTTTTGACAGTACAGTGAATGAAAGCTATAGAGTCCACTATAAATAAGTTTGAAAAGACAAGTCATGGGACAAACACTTCTGTCTTTAAAAATACTGCATTTTTCCTGTGTGACGAAGCAGTTCCCTAAATGTTGTCCTCCACTGTCCATTCATATGATCTGATGTGCTGGAAAAATTGCTGACGCCTTAACACAGTTTTTACAGTTTTGATCGTGGTCAACCAAAGTTTGAAATATTTGTCTGTATTTCATTCTCTTGATTTCTAATAAAGTCCAGTTTCTTAAGAATGAAACACTTAGAATGATTTGATGCTTGTCGTGGCTTGATTGATAACCGAGTTTTTTAAAGGTTGGAGGGCAGACTAGGTGAATAGGAATGTGTTGCTGCGATAAGGATATGTGTGGAGTATCCTCACCCTGGCGTGCCAGCAGCTGTATAACTTCACCCAGCATTAGATACCGTTGTGACGTTGAGGAATATTGAAATCATTTACAAAAGTAAGCTAATGTTTAAATGTGTTGATTACTCATTTACTGCACCACTCACATGTTCACAGAGAGGAGCAAACAGTAACCTCTGGAGTCAAGGGTTGATATTTATAGCTGCACCTTGAAAGGTCATCTTCATCTTTGAATACATGCATTAATGATATTTTTAAAATGTGTTAAACTGCCCAAAATGATTTGTTACAGGCATCTACTGTCTCTACTGAGGAAATTAATTTGATTTGAAATTTGGGTGGGTATATTTCTATAATGCGGATAGATATGCTATCAGCAAAACCTGCTCTGAGTCTAAAGTCCAATGAAGATAATGCATTTACACTGGATCTATTACAGAGCAGAATTGTTCCGTATGAAATACTAGGTCTTGCTTATGTTATTGGACCAACAAATCTGCTAACTCATCCTGTAGCCTGCAGGTCTTGGCTGTTTCATATACCAGGGTGTCCGCGGGGTTTTAAAAAGTATTAAAAAGTAATTAATCAAAATGGCCAAATTTAAGGCCAATAAAAGTGTTACATTTGGTTTTAGCAGTATTATTTTAAAAAAAATTGTATTATTTTTTCAGACTATGAGGTTTCCTATTTTGAGTGAAATTCTATCTGCCAATGTTTGTGTTAGTTCATTTAAACGTAGGCTTCAGTGTATCTGGGCACATAATCAAACATCCTTGTCTCAATCCTGAAGTCTCAGATGGATTAAAGTTTTCCGTCGGATTTCCATTAACGTAGGGCATTAAAGCTCAATTTTGAGATTGGTGTAGATCAAAAGAAAAAAGTTTTTTGGGGGGGTAAACAAGCAGTGGGTAAACAAGCTTTGGCAGACAAAGTTCTGGTAAGGCTGTCCTTTTCCTTGGTTAAATTACGATTTATTTATTCTTCCTAAAAACAAAAATAAACATTATGGTTTCGTAAATATTGATGGCTGCGGAGTAGCCTACAGGCTACAAGCTGTTTCCGGGCAGTTTTTTTTTTTTTTTGCTTTAATGCACGAGTCTCAACTTTGTATGCTGTTTGATGCTGACGTCATATTCAGTGGTCGTTCGACAACCGGGTATTCAACTGGCTTATATCCAGACAACTATCAGCATTGTCATGGGCAAATGCAAGTTTTCTGACAGCTGGGTGAAAGACCCTGCGTTTAAGGACTGGCTCAAGCCTGTAGTAGGGAATAACCGGCTTATTGTTCGGTATGTAAAAAAACATCAATGTCAACTGGATGGGAGCTAATGCACTTCGGTCATTAGTTTATATTAGGCCTATAGTACATGCAGTTAAATTTTTTGTTTATGTTAAAATCAAATTCATGCAGTGAATGCCAGCCAGTTTGTTGGAACTATCTCTTCGTTGCCCATTTTTTAGTTTTATTTTTACTCACAAAGTGAAATAAATGTGCAATATTTGGTCAACATCAGTGAGTCTGTAAATCTAATCTGTTGTAGAGTGTTATATGTCAAAATCTGCGTAAACGTTGATTAACACTTGCAACTCTGTCGTGATGATTTAAAAAAAAAAATTCCAAAGTAGTAAAAAACGGTATTACAAGGTATTCAATTTAACTTAAGGATGTATACAGAAATTGTGCAAGGATGTCAATAAAAGTTATGTGTCAGTGTGGACCAGACAGCACACCTTGTGAGAAGTTTGGTGGCTCTTTTCTTGTTAAGCAACAGTGGCGCTGGTTTCTCTCCACTCATTTTGTAATAGCAGCTTACGATACATTAATTTAAATTGCATAGGAACATTTTTCTATGTGCTGCTTGCAGATGGCTGGATCTTTTCCTGAAACAGTCACAAATTTGAATTACCTTCATGACTTTATGGAAATCTCTCATTTGTTTCCCTGCTGGGCAATTCACAACTTCATAAAAATTAAAAATATTTAATATAAAATTAAATATATTTGACTCCCATTTGCTACAGGAACTGATAGAATCTGATCAAGCATCTGTGGGATATACTGGAAAGAAACTAACGTGATCAATGATGACTGCACCATTTTTTAGCACTGTCTTGTGAAGGCTGTGCCTCGGTGAGAGCTGATTTGGGGGACCTGCACAATATTAGGCAGGTGGTAAAGGCTGATGTGCGTCATGCATTTTGTTAAATAACACCTTTTTAATTATGATATAGAATTTATATTTATTTCTGTAAATACTGCTTGAAATACTTTTACAGTTCAGCCACTGAGTGCAGGGGAGTTTTTTCCTTCCTGTCATGGTTGGCTATTTTATCAATGCAGTGAAGTGCTTGAAAAGGAACATATATATATACATATGTATATTTACAGCATGTATTTGGTTGTGTATTTTCTCACCAGCCCTTTTTTGAAAGAAATTAATATTAATATTCATATTGTAACATGCCAGAAAATAAAAATATCATAAGGAGTGTATTTTCACTATGAGTGCCTTCACTTCTCGCTCAGTCTGTGCCCTTGCTGCTTGAGTTGATGACATGCCTCTCTATAGCTGGTTCAGAGGATTGTATCCTACTGCGCCACTTTGACCCCGGAACAAACAAAGCTCTGTTGTCTTCGTTCACGACCCTGAATCCCCTCCTCTCGCTCCTCCATGCTTTCATTGTCCTGTGTCTAAACCTTTTCTCTCCTCTTTTTTTTCCTTTGTATGCTTCCTTTCTCCTTCTTTCTCTCTCTCTTTCTCTCTCTCTCTAAAGTAGTACAACTTATATAAAGTAATATTAGTTTACTGCAGAAATCGTATTTGTTCTTACATGCTTCCAGTTCCTTCGCATCCAGTTCCCCTGACCCTGTGTTTCTGCACCCGTAGTGTGAAAGTCTCCCCCTGGCATTTAGAGCCTCTGTTAGAACATGATGCATATGCTGGACTCGTATCGTTCTCGTGTGACCTACTGCTCTGCCCATGAACTATTTATGATGTTTTGTTGGCACTCTTTGGTAGCGTAACAATCTTAAGACATGTCTGGTGTGCATATGCTTCTTATAAATAGACTGGATGCCAGATGTAAATCAAGCTTACAGTTAAAGGCACCTAGGCTACATGTCATGTTGAAGCCCATAAACTTCCTCTTTAAGTGCATATTAACTATTGATGGCTATGTTGGCCTCCTTTGCTGCGCTTAACCACAGCATCAGGCAGACACAACACAGGCACTTAGATAAGGCTATTTTTGATTGATACCATCCATGTTTAGTACTGATAAGAACGGGAGTAAAAGAATAAAACTCAACACTCTTAATGGAGTAAAACTGGTCAACTGGTGATTAACAGCTGCTGCTGTTGTTGTTATCAAAGATTTGCTGAGTAGTGCATAGATAAATAAGATTTGATTCATGTGTTAAAGACAGCATGACTGTGTTTACTCTGAAGATACTGTTATTGACCCCTCTAAAAGTGTCCTCACGGCCATCTGCATCGGTGGTGAATCTGGAACCTGCCTAGTTTTATAATGAATGTCAATGTCTAACGACGGCCTCTTTGTCTGTGTCCAGTCTGATGCACATGCTGGTCTCAGGCCCTGTCCGCCATAATCATGGTAGACATGGAGAACCCATACAGCCCTCCATCCCCTCTGGAGAACCCGGTGCTGGACAGCCCACTCTGCAAGGACTTCATGGGAGGTGTGGAGGATCTGCAGGACATTTCGCAGTCCATCGACGAAGAGGCGCTCAGCAGTCTGGACATGCCTGAGTATCAGTCGTCCGGCATGTGCTCCAGCTCCGAGAGCTCCACTGTGCTAGGTAAGAAGCAGACCATCACAAGAAAAACATTTACATTTATAAATGCATCAATTTAAACACTAAGGCTTTCATTTCACTGTTATCTTTGAAATACTCACACAGTGTAAAGGGCTTTTAAAAATCACTGAATGAGGTTTTCTTGTAACATGTTTTTCTTTTGGTTTTTGTTTTCTCATTTTCTCCTATTTCTGTAATTGTCACACAGGACATTTGTTGTTCAGTTGTACAAATTGCAGTTTGTGATAAAACATATTTTGAAATATATTCTTTAAAAAAAAAAATTTCTCAAAATCTAAAACATTTAAACTGCATCAGTGAAAAGGATCAGCATTTAAAGCATCAGCATAACATATTGATCTAGATTTTTGTCATTTTTTGTGTCGTGTTTTCACCTGGTTTCTGTGCAACAATGTCCTGGTTTTCACACTTTTTTAGAATTTCCTAGAATTTCCAATGATTCTCTTGAAATTCAGGTGCCAGGGTAGAACTGATAAGTTCTAAGAGGTTTCATCATACAGTAAATATAATAGTTGCATAAGGGGCAGGAAACTATTGAATCACAGCTTGAACTGCAAACATTTAAGAGAGAAACAGGGTGTGTTAGGCGCCAAGGCATTCTGATAAACATCAGACCCGTCAGAATGGGAAAAGAGGAACAGGGATTAAAAAAAGAATTATAATTTTACATCAACTGATTTGTTGCTGGATCAGAGAACAGGAAAACCATGAGTATATCAGGCAGGTAACACCAAACCACAGACTTCAGTGTTCAGTTTTATGGTTATGTGAATTTCTTAAGCAGATAATGATTTCTTACACTATATGTACTGGTCATAATATACAGCATATTATATTAGACTATCTGTGATTGGATCAAACTGGCTGAGTTATTCTTAAGTTATAGAAGGAAGAATGCGAGTCAGGAGCAGCCAGTCTGTGGACACGGGGAGGTTTCATTCTTCTTGTTAATAGAAATTGTTTAAAAAAAAACAAAACAACAAATATTTAAGATCTCAAGTGTTTTTTATACGCTGTGAATGGCTAAACAGGCGTTTGAGGCGTTTTTGACAGTGGTATGATGCACCCACAAAGAAAGATTTTGAAATATAAACTGGTGTGTCGAAACACAGTAAGGATTTTAACGGTTAGAGCTATAAAATGATATTTTGATAAATGCCTTTGTCTGAATTGTTAAAAAATATGGTTTGGGTCCCTGTAGATTTTTTTTCTAACAGTCTCCCTTACTGGATTTTGTGTCTTTTGGCTGTTTTTTCTTGTCAAAGTTCATTCAGTGTTTTTGAGAAGTCGGGTGCACAGCTTTTGGAAATGTGACAGTGTTTATATTACAATGCACAGCTGTTACTGTGGGATTATTTAGTAAAGAAATCTTAAAATTCAAGTCTTTTCAGTTGCTTTTTAAAAAAAATTGATTTATTTAAAACTGATGCTTGGGACCTTAAATCATTGCACACCTTAGAACATACTCTTTTGGCATTAAAAACAAGGAGTGTTACTAACCTTGTTCTGGTCTAACTAATGGAACAGCAGACATGAGACAGACTTTTTCATATTCTCCTTATTGACTTATTTTTTCACACTCTATTCATTTTCTTACCATTATTATTAAACCCAGCACAATTGAGCAAAGACACAGTGCAGACCATGCTTTGATGTGACTGCAGTATGCGCTGATGCACTCGCAGTTGCTTGAAATAAAGTGCAATGTCCTAATGGGGCACTGGTCTGGCACACTGACGCATTTCGTAACATCCCCTGTCTTCAGCTGGACACATGTTGGCATTAACAAAGGTGTTTCTTGCATTATCCAAGTAAAACTAAATATTCCTAATCCATTTTAAAAGTTTGTACATTTTTGAATAACAGTCTATCATTGGTTTAATATTTTAAGAAGTTTATTAGCTGTACAAGTTTAATAGCTTTTTTCAGGGGTGTTAGAAGAGATTTAAAAAAGTCAGCTTTTGTAGGATATTTATATCCATCAGTATGATTTTCTGCTTAGATTTTGAATTTTGGAGGGACTGTGATTGTTTAAATATGTCAATACTGGTTCAGTAAGAGACTCTATAGTCTTATAGGAATGGGTCACAGAGAGTAGGGAGCCTCAAAACTGCGGATGGATATTTTTTTTCGTTCACGCTGTATGCTGTCTTCACATTAACACTTTTATCTTGTGGCCACAGTTGAAACTGGGTATAAAAACCTCTTTACTGTGTTTGTGTGTAGATGCGCTAACCCCAGCCTCAAGTCCATCATCGGGAGTGTGTGGGGCCGTAGTGGGTCAGGAGGAGTTTACCTCGGCCTCTCTGAATCTGGAGTGTCGTGTTTGTGCTGATCGAGCCTCAGGTTATCACTATGGGGTCCACGCCTGCGAGGGCTGCAAGGTGAGCTCTTTTCTTTTCATGTGAGATAGGACTGAGAGCATTGAACGTAGACAAGGTTTGTATTTACATTCAACAGTATATTATCATAATCTTGGCATTATAGTTTAAATATGAATAAAGACAAAAGGAAGTGGACAGATTGGCATCTTTTCTCAACTGAGAATTTTGTATTTGCACATGGTCCCTAAGTAAACCGGGCTTTTTGGCTTCAGATATATTTCTCATTTATAAGTAACATTATGTCAATAAGGGCTAGTATTGTTTTGATTAAAAGATTTGTACAATTGAAGGAATATTGGCTGATAATGTATAATGTAAAAGACAAGACAGCATGTAGTCAAATTATTATGTTATTGAATTCGCTTAATAATTGTGATATATAATCAATTTAGAATTAAGCAAAAAAAGACATTATGGTTATCATTGAATAGATTATTGTAGTGGATAGATTCATGCATTGTAAGCTATCATGTTCCTAGATCTGTGGAGATCAGTGGTGAGCGGGGCCTTCAGTTTGGGCCATAAATGTCAAAACATGGTCAGGAACTGAAGGACAAGGACAACTCTACTCTAACTCAAATTTTTCCTGGTGCCTTTATGGGATTACAGTGGTATTTTAGTCTTCAGCTAATGGCACTGCACGTGAACACTTTTGACTGTTCTAGATTAAATGCTGATATCTGTGGCTTGTAAAAGATATTCCATGTTTTGTTTTAAGCTTGGGCCACAAATTTATTAGCATAAACCCTTACAGTTTAGTCTTCAAATCAGTTAATTGAATGAAATAACCAAACATTCATGTATTAAGAAAGAAAGAGCTATACAATAGATGTTATTCAATAATACCTTACTGGATATTTTTGTGTAGCAATTTTTTGTAGTTTATTCACATTTAAGGGTTTATCACCTATAAGCCAGGGTTAAATTAAATCATATTTTAGGTTTACTTAACCATGCTTAAATAGCAAATCATGTCATTAGTGCATTTTTGCTGAGTGTGAATTTCACCCCAGGCCTGATATAGACTCCATATGGAGGGTGGCTGCTAAATGGGGCAGCCACTTGAGAACACAGGCAGTACAGTAGCAAGCAGAATGCGTTTTACTGTATGGCACAGTGAGAACTTTGGTCTCTCCTCCCTTCTACGCTTACTACTGCATTTCAAGTTGAATGTGAAAAGCTACTGGCTGTTCATTCTGTGGAGCAGTCGCTGATTTTATCATTTCAACACTTCATAGCTGGTGATTTATGATCGAAGGCCCTCCTAAATTTAAAAGGCTTTAGTACTCACAACTCCTCTGCTCATCTTGCTAAACTCTTTCTAGCACAGACCAAGGAATGCTTGTGCATGACCACCAACAACAAATTTGTACAAAGGCTAAGGAAAAAAATATTTATTTAAAACAAAGTGCTTCAGTCTTTTGCTTCATATCAGTTTCACCCACACTGCTGTTAAGACAACGCACAGCATTTCATTTGCTCCCACAGTCTTAAGATTGTCCAGGACATATTTTGATTTTATCTAGTGAAATCGCTGAGACCCGTGAGATTCTCTAATCATGCTGCATGAGCTGTAGTTCTGAACATGGCTGTAGCGGTTTCATGCTCTTCAGTTAAATTACAAGCCTGTTGAGTGACACACCTACTCAAATGTGGACTAGCTTAAATGTCTAATGTATGTATAGAATTTCCAAAATAGAAAAAATGTTTTGAAATGCACCTAGGAATGACTTATCCTAACTTATTTGCAGAGAAAACTAAAAAGCGTTACTTGTTAGTGTTTTACTCAGGCCATTTGTTGCGTTTGAGAACTGGCAGTACAGAGCCCACCTGTGCAGAAACATAAGTAGTCATACCCTTCTCTGGTCCAAGTACAGGCTATTCTGCCTGGCTAAGTCATAGTGATGGCAGTTACAAATAACTCACGTGCTTCTAATGTCAGAGAACACAAGTGTCAGTTCAGCAGTGATGCTTTGCAATGCAGTGCAATATTTCTGCAATTAAAATATTAGCATTGCAAAGATAAGAGTAAATTGTTTGATTTGTTTTATCATATGTATGTATACATGTTGTGTGTGTGTGTGTGTATGTGTATAATGTATATCCTTCTGAGAACCGAAGAAAAAAAGTGTCTTACAATTTCTTTTTTGTGTTAAAAAACACCTTACATTTAAATTTATTTTAATCTATTTTTTATTTTAATTTCCCAGCATCATGTCAACTAGGACAACAGGATGATTTCTGTGTGAAAATAGAACTAAATTTAGAAAATAAAAAATGGGATATTAACCCAAGAATACATTCAATTTAATCAAAACAATCACTCTTCTGTTGTTTTTTGCTTGCAAGGACAACAAAACATGTATTTTAGTTCAACAGTGAATTATAAGTCATGGAACATCCTCTGGATATTTTAGCTGTGAGAGTCCTGGAAGCATGTTTTTTTTTTGGTTATGTAGAGGAACATTTTGCATTTGGTGCACCTCATGTATGTCTTGCCATTGCAGTCCTTGCTCCCAGCATGCAAACCCCTCACATGACACATCACTGGAAAGCCCAGGATGTCATCTACAGAATACTGTAGGGCTTGATGGGGTCTCTCCAAATACTTAAGGAAGATACAGGTGAACAAAATGTCCACTATAAAGGATATAAATGAATGGACTGGGTCTCAGAAGGAGGATGTGTGTGTGTGTGTGTGTGTGTGTGTGTGTGTGTGTGTGTGTGTGTGTGTGTGTGTGTGTGTGTGTGTGT
>JBBJLR010000133.1:13443670-13458983 GCA_037577145.1 Brachypetersius gabonensis
GTGTGTGTGTGTGTGTGTGTGTGTGTGTGTGTGTGTGTGTGTGTGTGTGTGTGTGTGTGTGTGTGTGTGTGATACATGTTAAAAAATCAGAAATGCATCTTTTTCACAACCCAATATCAAATGACACTTTGTCATCAAAGGGGTTAAAGAGAAACTGAATTTTGTTTTTCATTCTCTTTAATCATTCACTCATTTTTTGTTGTTTTCCAGCCATTTGTTATCCATGACATGGAGACTCTGCAGCTGGCTGAACAGACTCTGGTGGCTAAGATGGTTGGCACTGCAGGAGGGCTGCTCAACAAAGATGCGGAAGTACGCATCTTCCACTGCTGCCAGTGCACATCTGTGGAGACAGTTACAGAACTCACTGAGTTTGCCAAGTCTGTGCCAGGCTTTTGCAGCCTGGACTTGAATGACCAGGTTGGTAGTAAGTCTTTCAGAAAAATGACAAGTAAAATATCATGAGTCACTTCAAATGGCTGTCCCACAGGTGTGTCAAGTTTTGCCTGCATTGTGGTAAGATGAACCAGAGAATTTGTGCAGAAGTTATGACTATAATAAACAAAACAACTGCTTTTTACTTCATAACATTCTGCATATCTCTTTGCCTTTCGCAAACTAAAGGAAAAACACCTTCTAAATAAAAATACATTCAGTTTATATAAAATCCTCAACAAAATATAATCATATTGCTTTGTCTGTGTTTTTTTCACTTCAAGTTTAAATTCTTAGCAGTTTGCTATACCATGACATTCTGAGCACTTAAGTAAACACAGATCTCCTCCATCAGGTAACGCTGCTGAAGTACGGTGTGTATGAGGCGCTGTTTGCCATGCTGGCTTCCTGCATGAATAAAGATGGCCTGCTGGTTGCGTATGGCAGCGGCTTCATTACAAGAGAGTTCCTCAAGAGCCTGCGGCGGCCCTTTAGTGATATGATGGAGCCTAAGTTCCAGTTCGCCATGAAATTCAATGCCCTGGAACTAGATGACAGTGATCTTGCTCTGTTCGTGGCTGCCATCATCTGCTGTGGAGGTAAAGTGGCCAAATGTAGCATCAGGACAGCATTCTCTGTCTACTGGGGGAAAATAATACAAATAAAAGGTCTGTCCCCGTATTAAATGACTAGTTTCTCAATGAATCGCAGTCAGATCAAACTTTTGTCATGTTTGAGATTTCCACCTGTACCACTGACTTTGTTTAAATGAACAAACTGTGTTTTGAATACAGTGATAAGCAGCTCAAGTAAAATGTCCACTTCTTGTCCTTCAGATCGACCAGGTTTGGTCAACATCCCTCACATTGAACGAATGCAGGAGAGAATCGTCCACGTGCTGCAGCTACACCTCCAGAACAACCACCCGGACAATGCCTACCTTTTCCCCAAACTGCTTCAGAAACTAGCTGACCTGCGTCAGCTGGTCACGGAGCATGCTCAGTTGGTGCAGGAGATCAAGAAGACAGAGGACACATCACTGCATCCTCTACTGCAGGAGATCTACAGAGACATGTACTAAAGGAGACTCCTGCAGCAACACATGGCCATTCCCAGAGGAGGCACTTCTAAGGCAGAAGAGAGAAAGGCCCGAGTTTAACCCTTCCACGAATAATTGAGGGCTTTTCCAGGAATGCTGAGGCTTATTTGTTCCTCAGATAAACAAGGACAATCTCTCGAGGGCCTCCTGAACGTGTCCCTGATTAAGACACTCTGTAACCTACCTGAAGGGTCGCCAATAAACCACTATGCCCAGGAGACAGTTGTGTCCAGGACACCAGTCAACTAGCTGTACAGAAGGGATGGTAATGTTTTGACTTTACCTGTCAGGTCTTAGAGGGATTTTCTCTGTAACGGACAGTGCTTGCTAAAACTGGACTACTGTGTCACTGTGCATTTAGGACTAGTTAATGATACTTTCTAAAATGTACACTGATGGACTTCATCGTGGCCCAGAGACTATGAAAACAAGCCTGGAAATCAGACCTCTTGAAACAGCAAAATGTCTTTTAAACTGCAACAGGGGTGCATTCAATTAGCACAGACTTTTAGTAGCCTGTGTGGTCTGATAGAAACACAAACTGACTGACATAAAAATGATTTGTGGTACATCAAGTATCAAGTATCAGATCTGCATGAAATCTGTATTACTTGAATGCATTGAGAGCAAGCATTTGATTCACACCAGGAACACCCAAGTGACTTCAGAGCAGATCTCTGTTTAGCACTGCAGTGGACTCACTTGTAAAAAATCAACAGGGATCATCCCTGTTTTCTAAACAATGCTTCCAATATAATCCTCACTTTTTATAGAGCACCTCACATCTTGGTTAACATTTGGAACTCAAGCCACACACAGCAAGCCAAATGACCCATTGTTATCTGGCCATATCTGTCACTTAAATCTTAGCATTTGTTCCTGCCACTGGGGGCTGAATGTATAAGACCACTCAGATAAGAATGCTGAGTTGGGGTCAGTTGTTGCTTTGTTCTAAGGCTCTTTTCACATCTGGTTAATTTCCTCAGGTCCAAACTAGCGCTTGTTTCTGCAAATGAAATATGTTGCTAAGTGTCTGCTTTGCAACCAGACACTGATCATGCCATACAGTCAAGCAAAAAGAAAATTACGCTCCTTTTTGTAAGCTACATTTCTACATTTTCCTAAAAAACAAACAAACAATGGCTTTGCTTCTGTAAGTGCAGTTCTCTTTAAAGCATCTTCTCCCAAGAATCTGTGAGGCTTCATTTTTAAGTAGACCTTTTGGCACATCTGGGCGCAGCATGCACAGCACTAATTGTCCCAGTCTGAGTAGTGAGGCTACACTTGCATCTATGCAAGCACAAGATGCTGTCCCCAAATCTAATACCAACAAATACCTCTCTTCCAATGCCTTTAGACAAAGCACACCTGCACTTCTGCCCAGATTGTGCTGTCATATAATCTAATCTAAGATAAATGTTAAACTGAACCTTTAAAGGCAGGCCTTTCTGGATACATTAGTTGTTCTGCCATCCTCTGTTTCTTCCTCCATTTTCCTTCCTCTGCTCAGCTCCAGCACCTCTGAGCACTGGAGAAATGTCCTCTGAGTTGAGGGAGTTTTGAATCGCCACATGCTAATCCACTTTTGCCCTCGGAAACTTGCACCTCCAAGGGTTTGAGTTGATGGATCCCGTGTTGTTTTGCACTCTCTGTCAAATCACAAGGGAGGCATCAACCACTCATTCAAAATCCAAAACATGACATCTTGTTTTTGAACGGCAGTTTAGTTTACCTTTTTGACTGAAACTAGGTGGGTGTAATTCAAATGATGGGATTAGCGGAGTCTGCTCCCAAGTCAGGCTGTGTAAAGAAAAGAACCACAGTGCCTCATCTTGCCTGCAAATCTAATTACTTGTCTCAAGTGTGTCAGGAAAGTTGAAACACTTTGTGCTCACAACCAGAGTGGGTTTTGCTGTTTTTGTCATACATCAACCTGCTAAAAAAAATCAATGCAGTAAAATATGCTACTTTTTTATTGTCTTGTGAACAGAATCTTAAAGGCAGGTAATAAGCTTGTGCATGTTGTTTGTGCGTGGTCAGCAAAATAGACTCTTCAATATTTGTATGGGTGTGGGCGGTTAATTGCAGCATCTTCTCAGTACACATCTTTGCAGTTGTTAAGTTGTTGCAGTTGTTAAGCTTATGTCATTTGGAAAATCTTAATGTTAGATTATACTGATAAATCAGCGAGAGTGATCTCTCAGACTGAAGCACTGTAAGTAACATTAGGTGTTAACCATCATGTCCCTGAACTGCCAATGAAAAGCAGGTGTATCTGTCTGAATCAGATGGAGAAAATGTGGGAGTAGTTGACTACACACTGTGTCAAATGTAAGCGTTCATATCACATGTCATGCCTCACAATTAGGGCCAAGTATTGTGGAGCTCTGCCTCAAATCATGTTCAGTGGTGTACAGTAGAATCTGAAAATACTAACCATGTTTAGATTGTTACAAATCTGATTTTATGATTGTTGTTACTCACACTAGCGTCATTCCATGTCAGACACAGTAAAGAAACTTGGAGACTTAAGATGCCATAATAAGACAAAGCCAAAAGACACTTTTCAATGTTACATTTGAAGGTTGATACTTGAAGAACGTCATCAGACATCCTTTAATACGCAGTAGTTTAATAGGCTGAATCTCGAATGACTTCACATTCCCTATATAGAGCCCTGTAGAGGTCATACTATTACCTCAATACCCAGATAGCACTGTTAAAGTTAGACAGGGAGTCATTCTGCTTTGACTGGCTGGGTGGTGGTCTGGTGGTTAGGGAGTTGCCCCTGAGATCAGAAGCTTGTAGGTTTGAATCACAGGACTGCCACTGGCACCATTGAGGTATGCTTGAGTGATGTACCGTCCCCACAGGGTCCTGCAATGATGGCAGCCCTCTGTTTCACTTGATGAATGGAAAATGCAGAGAAAAAAAATGACACTGTTCACACTCTATACTGTGCTTCACTGTGTTCAACTATAAGGAGCCACTTTACTTTCAAATGCACTATTAGTGTGTTATTTCATGTCCTGTATAGTGCAATACACAGGGAGCAGGGTCATTTCATTTTCAGCTTTGACCGAGTCACAGATTAAGATTAGACACAGGCATTACAGTAAAGACAACACTACTAATCTAAATCATAACATTTCATAGGTGTCTCCAAGAATGTGATGCATAGTGGTTTGACATGGAATGACCCTGAAGCATTTTTGGGTTTTAACTTTGTCTCATATTGTCAGGAAATGCCTCTGTAGGTGACGTTGCACTGTTCATTAACATTTTCAGAAAAAAATAGGCAGCAAAGCCAAAGCAATGTAGTTGTGTTAATTCTTACTGTGTCTGTCTTCTACATGAGTTCTGCAATTAACATGGAACCTCCAACCTTTTGTCTCTTGCGGATACTGCAGTTACTAGAACAGAATAACTTTCCCCTGCATCAATATCAGTCCCTCTCATACGCTACAGGAATGTCTTGGCAAGTGAAAACATCTTAAATCTAGTCAACACTGATATATTTTATACATGTCACAAATATTATGCATTTTTTAATTTTTATTTATTACAAAATTTTACTCCATTTTATCTGGTGAAATTGTTTTGGATATTGGTTCATTATACTTGTTTCTAACATTATACACCTAATTAATTGCCTGTTTTTCAGAACAATTTCTCCAAATAATATGTCTACAAATAAGTTAGATAATCTTACAGTATGTTCATTTAAAAATATTTCAAGTTGTAAGATGTTTGCACTTGACATTATATATTTTTGCAGTGTGTTTTCTAATGTGAGAGAACATCATAAGCACGTTTTCTACTCGGAGAGGCATTAGGGGCTTATAAAAAATAAATAAATAATGAAACAGTTATTGAGACAAGGGTAAACAAAAATGATTGTCACATATTCATACTGGTTCTTCACACCAGATCATCCACTCCTTTTAAAGGGACCTATAGTACATTTATACCTTTTTAAAATGCAGCTTTTTTCAGCTTATCGTGTCTGTCATCTCATCTCTCTTGAAACCATCTTAAGTTTGATGTACGTTAATGTCCTTGAAAAACGCAAGAACGATTTTTTTCTAGGCCATTTCTGTTTGTCCATTCATCATGAAATGTTCACACAATGTAAATGGCAGCTGATGTTTAAAAAAAAAGAATTTCCCAGGAGTCATGAGGTTTTGATATAGCAGTGATGAGTCTGTAAGTCAGAACTGCGTATCTGTACATAGTTTTAGTGTGATTTAATAACGTGTCCCCTCTGAAGAGCTTGCTGGCACTCCTGATGATTCAGTGCTCTGTTGTATATCACTTGATTTCTGCATTGTTTTGGATCCCGTGTAAATCTTTAAATTGTAGAGGTGGTGTGTGTACTACATACAATTGTAGTTGTTTTAATAGTGTTTAATATTTTATACTAAATCTAAGCTAAAATATCAAATGCCATAAAAAAGAATGGAATCCATGAAGAAGAAAAAAACTTGCGGGAGATTTCTGTGGCTCCCATCTTTTTGCCACAGTACTGAAACGGTAAAGAAATTATATTTGTTTTTTTTATTATTATTATTTTACCAGGAATAAAGTAGACTGGTATACTATTTATGCTCTCTCTTGATTAATTAAGCTTGGTCTTGTTTAAAAATGTCTCCCAATCACATGAAGAGCCACTTTGGCTCTAGTTTTGCAAGGAGTGAATTTGAACACTGAGGTTCTCATCCTAAATCAGACTTAATTGTGTCCCAGTTCTGGGTGTTTACTGAATCTTTTGACTACATAGTGGTGAAAGCCTTTGCTATGGTCAGTGTCTTTATTTAAATTTAGAAGTGTAAATGCCCTTAGCCAAAATAAAAACTTCTGTCTGAGGCAACTGTAATTAACGGCAAGTGAAATTCATTATAAATAAATATAAATCACTTTTTACCGTACATAAACATTTATATTCAATTTCTGTAATCAGGCTAATTTTGTAAATCTAGGACTGTCTGTGGTTGTGTTGTGTGATAGAGCCGTACTGGACATTTCAGAAATAAGACCACGTGGAGTTGCTTTCTTCTGTTCTTTCTATGCCAGGTTTCATTCATAATTTTGGTAAAGCTAAAGCTTTTTGTAGTTCAGTGAAAGTCTTGAGGACTCATCATCGGGATAGTCGTTCTTCATTGATACCACAGCCATCCATGGCCAAGAGTCCAAGTGACCAAAACTGCCCAAGAGTCTTCACCTTCCCACCTTCCCAGCACTGTCCTAGAATTGGGAGTAGAACTTCATTAATTCATAATCGCTTAATCCTTACTACGCAGTGTCCAGAGGCTATCCCAGGGTCAATGGACACGAGGCAGGGACTCACCCTAGGCCCACCACAGTGGGGGTAGAACTCGATGGGACTATATTGGGGAGACAATGGGAAAAAAGACCTGTGTGTTGAGTCACAACAGCACACTGTAATATGCTATTATCAGTATGTGCTCATGTACAGAAATGGCAGTGCTTGTATATGATTGTGGTCCGAATGGTTGCAGTTTGAGTATTAATATGTAAGTACAGTATATGAAATGTGGGGGGAAAGGACTGTGTAAACAGCAGCTAAGATATTTACCTGTGCCTTAGCTACCGACTCCTTCTTAAGATGAATATTTACCACTCTCTTATAATAAAATTAGATGAAAATGTTGAAACTGAAACACATTTTATAATATAATATGGCTCCATTCATTTTTAGTATATCAGACATTGCATTGTGTTCATCCTTCCCCCAGTGACAGGAAAGTTTTTGTCAGGTGTTTGAGTGATATGAGAATGTTGCCGGTTAAAAGTACAGGGTTTACATACTTGAAAGTTACACTTTGCTTTGGAATAAGACCTGCCTGAACTAAAGGGAGTTCAACAACAGTGTATCAGGTAAAAAGGTGTATTGTAGTCTTCTCAAAAAGACCCTAGCTCAGGGCACAGCAAGGTAGATGACTGTTCTACCTAATAGTTCTACCTAAAAGCCAACTGGTATTCATACTCCTAAGGTTATTGGATCTTTTGTGTCATGTTAAATTGTACTGCAAAAGCCTCCAGTGTTCATTTGTGAGTTTTGTTTAGCAGCAGTAGCTTTAATGCTTGGAAATGTGTATGTGCATAGTAAATTCACAAGCAATCTGTTGTATAAAAATTAAAATGTATTTGTAAAAATTCAAAATGGTATTATTGGCTTCATTTTTGCCTTAAAGTCCATATTCACTGTATAATGTATCTAGTCATATTAAGATTGCATGATTCATTATTTCACATTCTCGTTTCCCTATAATATTACAACCGGACTTTTGGCAACATCTAAATCCTTTTCTGAGTTCGCTTGTGTATACCATAAAACTACTGATCAATGTCATGGAAAGCTACAGTTACAGCATTTGAAGGTACGAGATGAAATCTGTAAATCTGGCTGCTCCTTGGATGAAAAGGATAAAGTTATGAGTAATGTGGTGGCGTAAGTGAAGTGGACCCTTAGTCACGCGCAAACACAGCACAGCACACAGTGTGAACAATGTGAAATTCTTTCTCTGTGTTTAACCCATTCACCAAGTGAAGCAGTGGGCTGCCACCAATGAGGGACACCCAGGGACCAGTGTGTGAGGATGGTACCTTACTCAAGGGTACTTTACTGGTGCCACTGGTAGTCCTGGGATTCAAACCCATGACCTGATCACAGGGGTAACTCCCTAAGCACCAGACCACTAGCTGCTAAGTGTGATTGGGTTCATAACTGCAATGTGAGCACAGGCCAGTGGGGGTGGCACTTATCATGTCTGGGCACAGTACAGTGAGCCTCCTTAAACCCGAACTGGTCCAGGAGTCTGTTTACGGAGAGAAACGTGTTGATTTGGTTATACACTGCACATTCCAAGACTTTAGAAAGGAAGGAGAGAAGGTGTAGGTGTTGACATCAGGGTCTGGCGATGGTTTCTTCAGAATCGGAGTGACCACAGCAGACTTGAAAGCAGATGGAAAGTGGTCTAATGACATCATCTGAAGAATGTTCGATGGGAGAGGGTCGAGCGGAGACATGGTAGGTGTGCTGGTGTGGCAGGCAGTGTGGTGGTAGGATGGAAAGGATGCTCAAATATTGTCAATCTTCTCATCAAATAACTTTGCAAAGTCTTCTGGTGAGAGCTCTAGAGATACAGGGAGAGAAGAAGATTTGAGAAGTGATGAAAAGTTGGCAAAGAGCTTGTGAGGGTTAGATGCAGATTCTTCAAATTTGGTTCTGAAGTAGGAAGACTTAGCAGAAGTTAAGTCGTTAGCAAAATTAGATAGGAGAGAGCGATAAACGTTCTTAAGCGGTTTCCTCCATCTTCTTCTGGCTGCTCTCAGTTCCCTTCGGTTATTTCGTAGGACCTCAAGCAGCCATGGAGCCGGGGGAGAGAGGAGCTTTGGTCTGGAAGATAAGGGACAGAGCTATGGAGAGATGAGAGAAGGTCATGGGTAGTGGATTCAACAGAAGATGGACTGGGGTTAGTAGAGATAAGGAGGATAGAATAGATGAGGAGAGAGCAGCCAGAGACAGTGAAGAGAGATTTCTGTGGGCAGACATAGGTGCTGCACGCAGGGGAAAAGATGAAGAGGTCTGAAGAGGGAATTTGAAGGATAGAAGATGGTGGTCAGAGATGAGAGGTATAGACAGTATGTCGAACATGGGAATTGATCTGGTGGATACTAAGTCAAGACTGTTGCCTGTAAGTCGGTGGAGACTCGCCAAGGGTCAGGCCGAAAGACAACCGAAGCATTGCGAGTTTACCAACCTCTATTTTTCACAAGAAAAATACTCTGCAAGCTCAAAAGCCTTTCACTAAGAAATAGTTCATGAAATAGGAAGAAAATTTGGACAGTTTGTCTCTGGACAGTTGATGCATACAGAACACTAAGAACTTCTCTCAGTATCACTGATTATATATTGAACAAAGAAGGTAATTTAATAGATACTTAAAAATATCCATTTAAACCCCCATCCCACCCTGCCAACTGCCCCCCAGGATAGGCTCCGGGTACCTGCAACTCAAGTAAGGATTAAGTGGTTACAGAAAATGAGTGAATGACTGATCGAATATCTGTGTCAAACATTAAATACTATAACTTGACTCAATGGCTGCTGACATTTTATTGGCAAGAAACTGCTAGAAAGGAAAACAGGTATATCAGTTTACCCAGTGGCTGTTACTATAATAGTGTGTACACCATTCCTAATGATTGCTGAGTGTACTGATTCAGTCATTTTTGTCTATAGGCTATTGTGTGCAGTTGAGACAAGACTGTAATTCTCCAAGTCAAAGTAAGAAGGACAAGCTAATCCTTTTGACTCTTTCAGAAACCGGTTAAATGGTGAACATCAAGCGCATGAACCACTGGCCTTAAGGCAGGGACTATTGAAGGATGTGCAACATTAATTTCATGCAAAAGACATTTATTTCAGTGAAATAAATTAAAAAGAAATTGAAGATCAATGTCTTGAAATCAAGAAATCAGTTCTGAATTCGCAACAACAGGAAGTGAGCAGTCTGCATGATTTGCTTACTGGCTCGACTTCATGCATGAAGTGGATCTGTGGTTAAGAAAGCTGCGGGCAGAGATAGACGCAAACCTTCATGCAAATTTATGTCATTGAAATGAAAACACTTCTTCGCATTCCTGTAAGAGGTTGGTTTGTTGCGTGGCAATCTACTGTTCAGAGTTGTTTATCTCATGCTACAAAAAGGGGCTCTCAAAAGATGGTTGATGACCAGGCATGTGACTCTAGAATATGTGGATGCAATGAAAGGACTTTGCAGCAGAAGTGCCCCAGGTCCACAAACCCACCAAGAACCTGGACCCTCCAGGACAAATAGAGATGAGGAAGACAAACAAAAGATCGAGTAAAAACCGCTTTCATCTGGATAATGTTCCTGCAGAGATTATTCACATTGCAAGAAGTGGCTAAAAACGACCCTGTTTCTTTTAAGGTTTCCAAACCCAATCCAAGCAGTGCCTTAGCAAGGACACGAGTTTCTGGGAACAAGAGAGACGAAAGTGTGCAGCTATTTTTGCAGACATGAAAACACCAGTGTCAAAAAGCAAGATAGAACATAATCAGATGGATTCAGATGTGTTTTTCATGAGACTTCTAGTAGTGTCAACTAAAGAGGGGTGTCCATAGAGAGTGTGGATCTATGGAGTTTGTTGCTGTGTCACCTGCATTGTTCTATCATGATTTGGCTGATTTATCCAAAACAAAATGGAGGCGTACGGACAAATGAGAACCTCTTACTTGATGTAGACGATATGGCAATACTGCAGAGTATAAAAAAGTCCTTTCCTTGTTATCTGGCATGGAGAAAGCTAATTTGTCATCATGGGTTTTGATCCATTAAACAAAGAGACAAAATCCAAAAGAGCCAAAATATAGCAGATTTCTGACTAGCAGTGCTTCTGCAAGTTTCTGCAAATGTCTTAAGGACCACATACACTCAGGGAAGCCCGGACAATCCAATTGAGTGGAGGTTTTGAAAAAGCCAGAGTCAGAAGAACAGAGTGAAGAGCCTGTCTGACCAGAGGAGTGATCATGATGATCATACACATCATCAGCCCTATATACCGTATTTCAGGTATACATCTTTCTGCAAGTTGCAGCATGTTTGTCTCTTCTTTGATCTTCATCCACAAAGGTCATGCTGGCAAAGAAAAGCTTGTTCCAAACAGTATAACGTACAAACGGATGGTGAAAACCTTCTGCCAGTGTCTTCCAGCACTGTCAGTACAGGACACAAGCTGTTTTTTCAGAACAGGAAAAACAACTGCTCTCACAAAACGTGTGAGTAACTTGAAAAGGGTAATAGTCTTAAGTCACTTTGGGTTGAACAGAAACCTGGAAGATTTGTTTCCACCTCTCACATGCCCGCCTCTCCTGTACCCCCAACAGAGGATGTGCTAAGGCACTGAGATATGAGGGGCCATTTAGGAAATACTTTTGCTACACAAACACATTTGAAACACATACACATGAAGCTGCTGTAGGCAGCAGGCAGGCATTAGAACCCAGGCAGAAGCTACACATCGCTGTTTCTTAGCGAGTCGCAACCACTTTAGTAATATTTCTCTGGTAGCGCCGTTTGTACTCAGTTCAACAGAACAATACTATGAGTGTCCATAACTGTTCACTGCTTAACTTTACTTGTTTCCTTAAGTGAAAGGAAAGGTTTTGTGAAAAGTTTTCAGCCCTCTATACACGCTAATTCCTTCCTACAACCCTGGGGGCTAAGCCCCCCTTGTCTTCCAAGCCTAGTTACGTCCCGCCATGATGAGATCCCCGCGCAGGGATCCCGCTTACGATTTGAGACATGTGAAAAGCTTCACTTTGCTATATGAAATTATTTTTGTTACATAATAATCTGTTTCACATGCATCACATAAGCATTTCATACGTGCGTGAGTCAACTTCACATGTATCTGTATGAGCATTTCATGTGTGTGTGAGTCCTTTTCATCTGTATCTGTTTAAGTGTTTCATATGTTTGTGTGAGTGTAAGTCAATTTCACATGTATCTGTACGAGCATTTCATTTATGTGTGTGTGAGTTTTCAGTAGAATGGATGCATGCAGTTTGACAGTTTCAAATGTGTTTGTGTAAAAAATATTTCCTAAACGTCCCCTCATACCTGAGAGCCATAGCTGTGCTTTGTTTTTGAGTGGTGGCATCTTAACTTTTGAAGCCTTAAGTTCCTCCTCCAAAAGTGGTCCCCAACTTCCTTTTGAAATGGTAACAAGGCGCCACCTGTTGGTTAACGTCTAACAACACTTACACTACAGTATACTTCGTTTTCTGTTACCCAACCCACTACCTTTTCTCACACTGCGTAGTTTTAGAAGGTATAATATAAATATATACACTGAGTATTTAGAAAGATGTTTAAATCATTGTTTGTGCTTGTTATCTATTCAGAATAAGCAGATGATTAAATCTTTAGGTTGCGATAAGATATTTTTTATGATAAACTGCAGGTGTCATTACAAAGACATCATAAAAAGTCATACTGACTTCGATGTAGTGCAGTACACATTGTAAAAAGTGTTGAATTATGAGGGTCTTATCTTTAGGTTCGTCAATCTTTTGGAAAAGTCAATGTGCACAATGCTGCCCCCTGGTGGACGCATTGAGGAGTTACCATTTCATTAATTGTCCTGTCAGTCCAGCTGCACAGTTTTTTGTTTTAATCGTAACCGAGTCGCATTATTGCTTACTTAATCCATTTAGCTAAATCAGGCGTGTTAGGATGCACTGAAGTTGTGTCACCAGATCTGAAGCCAGAATAAAAGTGGGTTGAGTTCCCCGCAGGCCCAGCAAGGGCGGCAGCAGAGCAGTGTGGTACTCATTCATCTCTCTACAGTCTGTGGTATCCTTTTGCACTTTCGATTTTCTTTTATTGATTTTGTTTGTATTATTTTATTACTTCTATTATTTAGCTTACTGTATTATGTTTCATGTTTCAGTATATTCCTGTAAACTTTTGTGGATGATAATGTGCTACATAAATAAACTTGACCATGGTTTTCTGAATTGCAGTCAAGTGATCATTATAGCCGACTCGTTCTGTGATTTGGAAATAAACAGAGTAAACAGTTCCAGAAGCTGCAGCTGCAATCTTGCCCTGAAGCACCTTCCCATATCAGCCAGCATTGTGTGGCCTGTCCTCCACTGGGTTAGTAAATGTAAACTCAAATAAAGTTTAATTGAACTGAGCTTCCATAGTCTTTAATGGGCAGAGAAGAGAGGGACCACTGCTGCCAGTAATTTCAGCAGTAAGTGTATTTATTTTTCTATAGTATGTACACTATATTGACATATACCGGGGCTAGGCCCCCGTACTTCCAGTGAAGGGCAATCTTACTGCTTCAGTAGACCAATACATTCTGGACAACACCATGCTTCCAACTTTGTGGACTCAGTTTGTGGAAGAAACTTTTCTATTCCTGATGGTACCACAGTGCACAAAGCAGTTAGCTCCATAAAGACATAGTGGGATGAGTTCAGGGTGGAAGAACTTGACTGGCCCGAACAGAGCTCTGACCTCAGCCCCATCCATCACTTACGTCAGTGCCTGGCCTCATCAATGGTCTACAGAATGAATGCCCACAAATTCCCACAGAAAAGCTCCAAAAAGCCTTTTTCTTAATTCTGACATTATATGATATTTTGGCTTGTTTTTGGGTCTCCGTGTGACTGCGGACACAGCATAAACAATTTCTGGGGGGTAAAAACAAACAAACAAACAACAATAATAATGATAAATATAACAACAACAGCAAAAACAATAACAATAATTTAAAATTACTTATAAGACACGTTTTCTAACTCCGCCAATGATTGGAATCTCGAAATAAATCGTTTTTCCCAGTGAAAAAAAGAGAAATATTAATTTTGAGTTTCTAATCCTCCGCGGTGGTCTGACCGCTAGGCGGCAGTAGTGGTCCCGCTGTCTCCCGGTCCCTCCTCTGAGCATGGCGGCGCCCTGTGTGCGGAGTGTGTTCCGAAGCCGGCAGGGTGGACGGTGGTTCTCCTTTCGCCCCGCGGCTGTGTGTGTGTCTCTACGAGCTCTCCACTCCTCCCCGGCGGCGAGAGAGGCACTCCTGTCCTCCCTGCACCAGCGGGGCGTGTTAAAGGAGTGTTTTCCCGATGGCTCGGCTCAGCTGGAACTGCCCCGGCTGCTGGAGGACGCCCCCCAGACTGTGTACTGCGGATTCGACCCCACGGCGGACAGCCTGCATGCGGGGAATCTGCTGGCCCTCATCGGCCTGCTGCACTTCCGCAGCGCCGGTCACAACGTGATCGCCGTGATCGGGGGGGCCACGGCCCGGATTGGAGACCCCAGTGGTAGGCAGCGCGAGAGGGAGAGACTCGCCCCCTCCACCGCGGAGCACAACGGAAAGAGCATCGCGGACAGCCTGTGGAGGGTCTTCACCCACCATGAGCTGCTGCTGTGCCCGGAGCCGGCGCGTCTGGGCTCTGCCGCCGTGCTGAACAACGCCAGCTGGTACCGGAAACAGAACTTGGTGGACTTCCTCAGCGACACGGGCCGGCACTTCCGCATGGGCACCCTGCTGAGCCGACATAGCGTTCAGGCGCGGCTCCGGAGCCCGGAGGGCATGAGTCTGACCGAGTTCTGCTACCAGCTCTTTCAGGCGTACGACTTTTACCACCTGCACCAGCGGCACGGCTGCAAGATCCAGCTCGGGGGGAGCGACCAGCTCGGAAACCTGATGACCGGACACGACTTAATCCACAAGTAAACACACCGAGTAGAACTGAAAATACACACTCCCTCCCTGTGTGTCTGTCTCTCACCCTGTGTGTCTGTCTCTCTTTCACTCACCCTGTGTGTCTGTCTCTCTTTCTCTCACCCTGTGTGTGTGTCTGTCTTTCTCTCACCCTGTGTGTCTGTCTGTCTTTCTCTCACCCTGTGTGTCTGTCTCTCTTTCACTCACCCTGTGTGTCTGTCTCTCTTTCTCTCACCCTGTGTGTCTCTGTCTCTCTTTCTCTCACCCTGTGTGTCTCTGTCTCTCTTTATCTCACCCTGTGTGTCTGTCTGTCTGTCTCTCACCCTGTGTGTCTCTCTTTCTCTCACCCTGTGTGTCTCTGTCTCTCTTTCTCTCACCCTGTGTGTCTCTGTCTCTCTTTCTCTCACCCTGTGTGTCTGTCTCTCTTTCTCTCACCCTGTGTGTCTGTCTCTCTTTCTCTCACCCTGTGTGTCTGTCTCTCTTTCTCTCACC
>JBBJLR010000133.1:13460096-13480864 GCA_037577145.1 Brachypetersius gabonensis
ATTATCAGACAGGTTTAACTGATTTCATGCCAGGCCCAATAAAAAAAGTGTTCCTTTAATTTTTGTGAGCAGTGTATTTCAGCAGCACTTGAGGTCAATTTGTACACAAGCAACAAGACTTTTGTCAGGGACTGTACTCTTCTATTCTTTTTTTATGCTTTTGATTTTTTCTGATCATTTCCTTTTTATGTGTGAAGATTACTATTGCTGTATGAATCTGATCTACAATGCTAGAACAGAATAATAGTAAAAGAAAAAGGCTTTTCTCACTATACAAAGTGTATTTAAACTCAAAGACTCTGACATCTGGCATGCGAGGATAAATGCAGATTTTTGATCTGATAGAAAATACATTTGAAAATGAAGTGTGGCTTAAATGTGAATATTTACTTAATCCGACTTTGTCCGTGTTTTAGGTATCGGATGATAACTGATGGTGGTGTGTGGTTTAACCACCAGAGGACGCTGAACCCAGAACAGGTTCTGGTCCCTGGACAGCACATCCTTTCCAATGGACTCAGCCTGATCCGAGTAGGCAAGAAGAATTTTTCTATCATCAAGTGGCTTAGTATGTGATTCATCACTACAGATATAAATATCTGAAATATGGATTAAAGAAGAGTGTGCTGGAAATAGACTGTCCATACCTACACACCACACGAAAGTCAAGACATATGGAGCCACAAAACTGGTGACTCTGGGTCTTGTGAGGCCCTCGCAGGAGTTCAAGAGATGCCGCACCAAGAGTTGAGTGGGAGGATCCGATGAGATTCCACTCACATGTTCTTATCAACTCAGAAAGAAGAGTGTACACAGGTGTGTGTGCCTGTGCTCGTGTGATTGGTGCTCTCAGGAGTAATAGTTTAGTTTGTGTACCAAGAAATGCTTCAGCCTTATCCTTCTTTTTTTTACAAAATGTATATTTATGTAAAGGCAACTGTAATTCCGAATCACACCACCAGGTGTCGTTGAAGTCATCGTCGTCGTCCCCCCTTCTTTTTATCTGGATGCACTCAAAGTTCTCATGGAAGTGGGTGAATCCAGATCCAGATCATTTCAGTGCAAGCATGATTATGATTATGGTTCACCAGGTCAGCCCTAAAAACTGATCGCTGGAAAAACATGAAGCACATAGTGTGCCACTTACAAACCATTTACCTGGCATGAATATTAAAAAAAAAGTTTATCTTCTGGCATAATCAATAAATATGGTCATACCAAAAATCTGAATAAAAAATAAAAAACAGGTGAAAGTGCTGTAGCTCTGTTGCTGTGTGAGTGTGAACTGTGCTTGACTCACTGAGATACAGGCATGTCCTAATCAGAGTAGTATTCCTGGAAGTGTCATTTCATTGGTAAACGTCTCACTTCAGGGAACAAACACAAGTTGCATTTTTGTCTCTCTTGCACTCTCTCTCTCTCTCACACACACACACACGTCTCAAATTACACCACCTCTTGTTTTACAGATAGTAAATGAATTATACATCACAACAATAGTGCAGGTTTTTGTCTCACTTCGAACATGCCTCTACTATTTTGTAACCAGCGTATGTGTATAAACATAATCATGTGGAGAATCTGTTCAAGCATGTAAAAAAAATGAACATGTACAAAAAAGAGCTTTATTCGTCAAGAATATAAAATATACTGTTTCTTTTACTATTATGAATTGCTCAATTCCTTTTGGCATAGGGTGGCTCGCATAAGAAGAGGACTGTTACTGTGTCAGAACTGCAGCTAATCAGTTACACGATTCCTGCGATAATACCGTAAGAGACAGTGAAGAGTGTGTTTCATGGTGTAGACCCCTCAGCCCTGTGTGTGTGTGTGCGTGCGTGTGCGCGCGCATGTGTGAGCGTGAGTGTGTCAGTGTTGTTTTCGGGGTGGGGGAGGTGCTCCTGGCCGCGAGAGCGTTCCTCGTAGAGGGGGCGGGGCCTGTGGGGCGCGGAGCCAATCAGCGTCCTCCTCCGTTTAAATAGCTCTTTGTGTCAATCATCCTCCTCTCCACTCAGCCTCCCCTCTATCGCCATATTGGGCACCGAAAAAAGCCTCCTGTTATTTTTCTTTGCCTTTTTACTACGACACTGAGTTGACAGGAGTGGCCATCGGAACTGCACTTTGTTTTGATGATCCGTAGAAGGAAATTCCTCTTTGCCTCTGTGTTTTTTTTGTCTCCGCTTCTCTTCTCTCTTCGTGTGTGAGTGTGTTGCGCGGCATGCAGCCGTTAGAAGAGAGTCGGAGTGTTTTTCTTCATGTCTGCTGTTGTGGTGGAGCTCGTTGAACCTGGAGGAAAGTGCCCGTTTAAAGACGTTTGAGATTTGTTTTTTTAAACCTTCACACTGAAAACAGACTAGAGAGATGTCCGACGTGAGGCTGTCGAGTGGTAGCCCGACCCTGGAGCGGGTGGACGCCCGGCTGTCCGAGCAGCCGAAGCCGAGCGCCTGCAGGAATCTGTTCGGGCCAGTGGACCACGAAGAGTTAAAGAAGGAGTTAAAGGGACACCTGAGGGCCATTGATGAGGCGTCCACGGAGACGTATAACTTCGACTTCTCCACCTACACGCCTCTCCCGCACGGTCGGTTCATCTGGACCGCCGTGGAAAGTACGGACTTACCGAGCTTCTATAGCTCCACCGGGACCCGGAGCTTGGACCTGAACGGGAACCACGACGGCCCGGCCGACAGGAGGGAGCAGCACCCCGCTAAGAGTCCGAGGAAAAGACCCGCCGGGCTCGGTACTCCTCTTTAGTCCTTCAGACAAAAAAAATAACGTTACCCAGTCTGGTTTCGTCTATGAGTCTGTGGTGGAACGCTGTTTCTTATTTAAAACGTGTAGTGGTCTGTTGATTTACTTTGTTTCTTACATAAGATTAGAGTATCCTATTTTAGTCACACAAGTGAGAAATTTAAAACGGGTTGTTTTCATGTAGCAGTCTGGGTGAGCTTTGCTCATTTAATACGTGTAGTAATTTGTGGATAAACGTGTAATTGTTTGTAGATTTACTTATGTAAAGCGTGTAGGAGTATGTAGATTTGCTTATTTAAAACGTGTAGGAGTATGTAGATTTACTTAACTTGTTTAAAACGTGTGGTAGTCTGTAGAGGCTGGAAAACATCCCTTGTAACCTACGATGCCTTAATGGTGTTTATTGACTCTGGAAAACCGGTCGAATTTAGACATTTTCAGATACATAAAAACGAAAGCACTAAGTTTATATTTGCATAGCAGTTCAACATTTATTTAGAATATTAAAATGTTAGATGATGAATATGGTGTATTAATGTGTAACAACACCTCATACGACGTTTTAACGAGACGCTAGAGTGCTTAATAACGCAACAAGGTGTTCTAGAGACGCTCGTAACTTTTTCGGCTGATAGCAAGGTTCTAAAATGTGTGTGTGTGTGTTTCTGGTATAGACTCCTCGAGTCAAACTAAACGACCACACACCTGTGTGGATGAAGTGTCCTGCCGTCCTGCTCTGGGCCAGCAGCTCGATCTCACGCCCATGAAGTCGAGCCCACCACGGCAGACGTGAACCGAGGGGAGGTAAGAGAGCCCAGCCCAGACAGAGAAACTGATGTACATTACATTTATTTGCAGAAGTTTTTATCCAAAACGACAAACAATATGACGAATTGAAGTGGGCAGTGTGAGAACCAGAGAATAGTACTAAGATGTCGTTTTGTTACAAGCGCTAATGTAAGAGTAACGCAAGGAGGGATGTTTACTGTACAGACCTTAAAAAAGGATTTACCGAGGACTCTTTACGGGCTGTACTGTTTTTACTGTACTGTATGTACGTGTGGCCATTTCCTACAACTTCATGCTCATGTTACTAAAGCCCTGGAGCTTCATTTATTCAGCAGATATAATTCCTGAATTTAGTTTAGACATATGCGAGCAGCCTTTTGTGTTATTCTAGTGTATTTACTTCACTCTTGAGTGAAGTTGTGATGCTAAAACTGTTAGCCTGTGTGTCTGTGCCGTGTGTTGTATTCAGCCCTGACTGTGAACTGGAGTTTCCCTCTGACAGCAGCAGAGCAGATAGAAACCACTTCCCTCCCCAGAGGGGTTTAAACTAGTCTTTAGAGTCGAATATATATCACCAGCTTGAATGTTTGACATGGTATGGCTGTGGGTTGCGTCTTAGCAACCTAGAGCCACGATATTGTTGTTATTGAGGGTTGTTTATCATAATCCTCATCTCATTTTTGTTCTAGTTCCCTAGTTATGTATTGTGTTTAGGTTGTCTGTATCTCAACTTTGAGCCAGTTTTTTAATGTTTAATGTGAGTAAAGCTAGTCTTTATTTCAGAGCTGGTGTTAAGGACCTGGCTGTCAGGTGGAGTGTTTACACAGAGGTGCTAGTCACAGTGCAGAGATTAGGGCAGACTGCTGCCGTCATCTTCATGTAATCTTTAGGATGGTAGTAACTGTGTGCAAAATTCACCTCATTCGTGTGAAAACTACTCTTCCTAATGCCCCTTTCGATGTCTTTTTTTTGTTCCTGAACTCACAGGTGCATTTATTTTACACACAAGCTCTGCAGACTGACTCTTGATAAGAACAGTTACAGTGCAGTGTAGGACTGTTTGCACTGCATCTAACCCTTTCAAATGTGATTTCTGCATATTTGGATCTAAACCTGGTGCCTTGTTCTCTTTTACAGAACTGAAGATGTTCTCTCCCTTCTGACGGCTTCAGTGCTTGGTGAATTAAAACAATTCAAGGAGAGAGAGGGAAGGATAGGAAAGCAAAAAGCATATCAGCTCTAAGAGTGGAGAGACTGCACAAGCACTGAAACAAAAACACAAGTTCTGGCACTAAAAAAAAAGCAACTGCCTCAAAAAGCAGTCTATGTAGCAGTGTGCAATTAGGTTTAATCTCCTTTTTTGCTCATTTTTTTCTTACTACCTGTGTATATATATTTACTTTTCATATGTAGCACATAATATGTATCATGTTGGATTTTTCTTTCTTTTTCTTTTTTTTTTTTTTTTTGAGTAGGTGTGAATTTGATTTGACTTGAAGAGTTGCAATTGTATAAGTTTCAAAAGATTTCCAAAATGCTGTTGGTTACTTTTTAAATTTTATTTTTAAAGGCAGTGTGCCCCATCTTGCTCGTGTTCTCCATTGAAATCAATTGTAGTGTCCACACTCTGCAGCGGCTGTCCCAAACTCATTCAGGTGGTACATGGTACATAAGTTGCCTTGTCTCGCGAAGATCAGTTTTGATCCTAGCAACCTTAAGTTTAATCTCTCCAACCCACACCATGGTAAATGTCATGAATGCCTTATGCTCTGCAGAACTTGGCTGAAGTCTGTAGTGAAATCGAAATGCCTTTGTAATTTATCTGTCAGATTTTGACTTGGACAGCTGATCGACATTGTTCAGTACACTAGGTCAAAACATGTAGCATCGATCAGTATTAACACCAGGCGAGGCACTAGCTAGAAGACCCTCGCTTTTTCTTAAATTATTTTTCTTTAGTTTCTTTTCTGGATTATTTGTATTTTGAGTGAAAAAAAATTCTACTGATTTGCTTATTTGGCATTTCCTGTTCTGTTTCACTCAGTTGGACTTCAGCACCCTTTATTTCTTCATGTGGTGTAATATCAGGAAAAATAGCCTCTCGACTCTTTACACCTCCACTCTGATTTGATTCTGTGGTTAACTTTGAATCATAAGTGTATTTATAGAAAAAAAAAGTAAATATTAATATTTCAGCAGTCCACACAGCCTGTGTATTTCTTTAAACTTTGAAGTGTACCTGTGTACATAACTTTGTAAAAACACTGAGAAAATTAAAACTAACTTATTTATGTCAAGGGGTTTTTTTTATTTTTGGTTTTTTTTTTAATCTAAAAATGGGTTTGGTCATGGTTATCCAAAGTGGCATTTGTTATTTTTTTAAATGCTTTTGGTAGGTTTTTTTTTTATTTTTAAGAAAAGTATTTTAACATATTGTGTAAGGTTGCAAACTGAGCCTGATAAAAAAAAAAATAAATCAAAGCAATATTGTGGTATGAGCGGTTTTTGTAATGTGTGGTAAATCAATTAAAAGAGAATTAAATTACACCTGCCTGTGTGTCATTTGCACTCGCATGCACTGTGTATGATGGGTATGTGTAGATTTTTTTTTTATGTACATTCTTATAGTTTGGAAAAATTAGAAGATAAAAATTATAGCTTCTGGATCCAATTTCTTATTTAAAAAAAAAAGTACAGATCTGATATAATAACTCAAAACTGAGGCAAAGCCACCTAAGTTGCACAAGAGCATGAGGCTTTATTTACTACAACTTAAACACATAGCATAGTCTTAGCAACTTCCTTCCTTTACATGCTTCCGTTAGAAGACTAGATATAGGAAAAAAAAACTGAAACCTCAATACACCCACACTGAATGGCCTTTTCCTGGATGAGAGCTGAATAGTGACATTTTGTCAGATTTACTTTGCCGGTCGGAAGCTGAAGTTTACCAGATCTGAAGCGAGCTGACAGGAGGAAGGATATGGCTGGCATATTAGGGTTTAATAGGCTCAATAGCAATCAGGTGAGCTGCCCTTTGCTGATAAGATGATAGCATTATTTTCTCAAGGCAAATAAGGTTGTTATATTTCACAATCAGTATTATTTTATTACAAAAGATCAAAGAAGCATACAGCACATGACTGTTTACATCTTGTGCATATTAAATTAATTTGCAAATGCACAAATCGAATCTGCTTCCACAAAAGAGGGCTAAATAAATGACATCAGTCCATGGGTGTGTGTGCGGGTGTGTGTGGGGAGGGTGGGGGGGGGTTGGTGGTGGTGGATGTGTAGTAAAATGCCGTCAGTCTGCCTGGAGTTTCACCACTGTGGCAGGACTTCTTCAGCTCCAGTCCTTACTCAATCAGGCCAGTGTTGTAACACTTGCCAAAGGGCGTACAAATCCAGCCACAGTACTGTAACAAGGCTTAAGTGTGCCAATCACAGGACGGAGACGCTGCCTGGTATCAGTTCATCTGCCCTCAAGCAGCCAGAGAGTTTGTTTAATGAGGTTTTAATCAGCTTTTTTCCATTGTGATTTATAGAGCTACAAAGACCCTAAAAATGTAACATTAAATAAAACTGTCAGGTAGACGGGCAAGTAGAGACTTGCAGTTCTTCAGTTTTATCCAAACTTTCCTCTTTGAAGTCACCCAAATATTAATTTTTCAGCTCTACAGTAATCTGTTTATTATGAGTTCATTGGATAATTGTGCCCAGCCACAGTATAAACTTGCAGGCCCTGTGTGAACAGTGGCCTCACAAGAAGAAACATATTCGAAAAATCAACATGAAGACACCTGCATCAGCTCTTTAAGGGCTCTTAGGGTGCAGGTGCATGACCTCAACCCCTCCCTACCCACCCCTTCCGCCTCCTTCAGGGATGGTCACATTGTTCAGTTGTGTGTGGCTTTGTGGGCTGAACCATTGTGAGAGTGTGTAGTGTGTGGCTCTGTGCACTGTTGTGTCTGGGTCTCCCACACAGACAAAGGGCCTCGTCAGAGAGAGAGAGACAGACAGACAGACAGACAGACAGAGTTGTTGTGAAGAAGAGCCCACAAGGTCTAGGTTGAGTGCCTGTGCCATTAAAGCCACAGAGTGGAGGGTCTCGCACGGTTGAGGCAATAAACCAATAAAATGAGTTTTATAAGGCCTTCATGTGCCTGACTTCCATTAAGAGAAGAATGATGCCAATTAGCAATTAGCAAAGTAAAAATCCAGAGGAAAAAAAGACCAAGACTTACTTAAGTCTTGGTGTAGCCATAGAACACTGTCTCTTGGCAGGTCATATTTTTTCCTTCATTCATTCTGTTAATCTTCACTTGGGTCACAGGTCCCAGGGCCAATAGGCTTGAGGCAGGGACTCACCCTGGGCAGGGAGTCAGCCCACGAAAAAATCATATTTTTAAGATTTTAGAAAAACAATATAACAGTAAATTAAAAGAAAACATTGAAATGAAAAAGTGAAATATCAGGTGATAGATTATAACAGTCTCAAACTCACAGGAGAGGAGATTGAAAACAAAAAAACAAAAACAAATTTGTGACAGCAATAAATCAAAACAAAACCCAGACTCAGGGGACTGAAGACAACCTCAAATGTGACTCATACTGATATTTCACTGCGAATATTCACGCTCTCTGTGTACAATATTACATTCATGCAGTGTTACAACTTACTGTTGCCTCTCAGGTTTAAACCAGCTCACACAAGAGCAACTCAGCCTGTACCCGAAGAACTGGGATGGATTTGGATCATTTGAATCAAATGATCAGCACAGCCTTTCTATTTAAAATGTTTCAGTTTTGCGTACAGTGTGCTAAAACGGTCATTTACAGCAAGAACAGGGGGTGAGCTGTCAGTACATTTGACAGGCCATCATTAACAAACGTGGGTTATCATAAACTAAAAGAGAGGCAACAGAAAGCTGAGAGGGAGAAAAAGGCCTGACAGACACCCAGGTTTTCCAAAGAAAAAAAAAAGAGAAAATGTATATATACATCCATTATATATATATATATATTATACAGTACTGTGCAAAAGTTTTAGGCAGGTGTGAAAAAATGCTGTAAACAAAGAATTCTTTCAGAAATATAAACAAAATCAAATCAATATTTGGTGTTACTACCTTTCGCCTTCAAAACAGCATCAATTCTTATAGGTACACAGGTGCTAATGATCATCAATGTCACACTTAGGTTGAAACACAGTCATTAACTGAAACAGGAGGCTTAAAACTGGGTGAGGAACAGCCAAACTCTGCTACCAAGGTGAGGTTGTGGAAGATAGTTTCATGTCATGACAAGATTGAGCACAGCAACAAGACGCAGTGTAGTTAAACTGCATCAGCAAGGTCTCTCCCAGACAAAGATTTCAAAGCAGACTGGGGTTTCAAGATGTGCTGTTCAAGGTCTTTTGAAGAAGCACAAGGAAACGGGCAACTTTGAGGATCTTAGACGCAGTGGTTGGCCAAGGAAACTTAATGCAGCAGATGAACGACGCATCAAGCTTATTACCCTTCGAAATCGGAAGATGTCCAGCAGTGCCATCAGCTGAGAACTGGCGGAACCCAGTGGGACCCAGGTACACTCGTCTACTGTCCAGAGACGTCTGGCCAGAAGTGGTCTTCATGGAAGAGTTGAGGCCAAAAAGCCATACCTCCGACATGGAAACAAGGCCAAGCGACTCCAGTAGGCACGAAAACATAGGAACTGGGGTGTGGAAAAGTGGCAGACGGTGCTCTGGACTGATGAGTCAAAATGTGAAATATTTGGCTGTAGCAGAAGGCAGTTTGTTCGTCAAAGGCCTGGAGAACAGTACAATAATGTGAGTGTCTGCAGGCAACAGTGAAGCATGGTGGAGGTTCCTTGAGCATTCGGGGCTGCATTTCTGCAAATGGAGTGGAGATTTGGTCAGGATTAATGGTGTTCTCAGTGCTGAGAAATACAGGCAGATACTTATCCATCATGGAAGGCATATGATTGACCCCAAATTTATTCTGCAGCAGGACACCGACCCCAAACATACAGCCAAAGACATTAAGCACTATCTTCAGCATAAAGAAGGACAAGAATACTGGAAGTGATGGTATGCCCCCCACAGAGCCCTGATCTCAACGTGTGTCTGAGCAAAAGTCTGGCCACCCCTCGATAAGTAACACATTTTGGTCTTTTTTTTTTTCTTCATTAAAAGACGTAAGTCTCTCTAGGAAACATGCACAGTATTTTCAGCAAACATTGATTCAGAGTTACTTTTTATGTCATAAATTGAACAAAGATAAAAAAAATAAAAACATTGTGGCACTCTGCAAAAGTTTGCACCCTACATAATCAGTACACCTCCTCTGCCAGATATCAAACGCCTGCAAACGCTTTTTATAGCCAGCTAAAAGTCTTTCAGTTCTTGTACTTGGGATTTTCTCGCATTCTTCCTTGCAAAAGGCTTCTAGTTTTGTGACATTCTTGCATATTCTGGTCGTCTTGCATGCACAGCTCTTAAGATCTACCCACAAATTTCTAGTGATGTTTAAATCAGGGGACTGTGATTGCCATTCCAAAACCACTGTCTCTTGAGCAGTGGCGGCTTCTACAAGACTACAGGTGAAACTATGTTTCATCAAGAAAAAGAATACAAAAAACTTCATAACTATCACTTTTTTTATTTGTGTGAAACAAAAATGCTCATAAAATAAGGTTGCTCTCCTAATTTCCGGCGAGGTAGTGCGTTTGTTTTGCGGCATGCGACGGGGATGAAGGGTGGTGTTTCACCAAAAATACTGAGCCGCCACTGACAGTCAACAGGAAAATAAAACAAAATAAAACAAAGGCTGATACCTTGAATGTTCTGGTAAATTGAAGCGTACGGCTGAGAGTGGGACCAGTTTAAGCTGTGGCAGGACGACAACCTGCAGTGCTAGTGTTATCCATGTTAGCTAGCGGAGCCGTTTCAGATGCAGAACACTGTTACCGTTACTGTACTGTTACTTTACTTTAACACTGACTTGCAGGTTGTGCAGGTCTCCGTGCTGTTTGTGTGTCTAGAATGAACTATCTCCAAACGCTGTGTGTCTGTCTCCTCTGTTGCATGACTCTGTTTAGATTCCCCTCACGCCAACGGTACCGACCCTTATATGAAGGAACTATAATAATGGGTTAAACCAAGTAACGCGTGTCAGCGTAAGCCAATCAGAGGCGAGGGCACAGAAAGGACTACAATAATATAATATAATTATTCGAATATACAGTGGATCAGACTGCAAATGATTGAAGTTTGGCTCATCAAATGATTTTTTACTAGGTTGGTGAGTAGTGGCTCTGCTCAAGGCCCTCAGAACAAGAAGCTGTAAATCTTGCTGAAATGTTCCTTGCACAAGACTTCTAGGAATGATTTGTGTACACCCTTCAGCGTTTTTGTAAACCAGCACACAGGACACTTCATTTCCTGAGCAGAAACAATGTTGTCATCAGGTATTTGTCATGGGCCTCTCTTCATCATTTCAGTACTTCCAGTGCCTAATTCATGTGGTTTAAAACACGGTGTTACATGTTTTTTCTCTGATTCTAGTTAACATGTTTACTGTCACCCACTACTGTATCTACCTTTACCAACAAGTTCATATTTCTGTGTTAGTCTATCCATCAGTGGCCACCGAACTGCACCCTTTCCTGTAAATGTCAGTCAAGCAGTTCACTGAAATCTCAGAGTTCCTCCCTTCATTTCCTCTAATAACCACAATGTACGTCACAGTGAAGTTCTCAATAAATGAAAAGAATTATGAATAAATTCAAAGGGCATGCGAAAGTAGACTGAGATAAGAACTAACACATAGCCACTGTTTGGAAATTTAAGGTAACTGAGACATTTTATTGCTGACTATTTAGAAATATACCTTTTATATGCCTATAATGATGCATTTAGAAAATAGGCTGTAATGAAGGGTCCTTATGATTTTTCTCATTATTTAAAAGAGTTTGTTGTAGTACATAAAAATATCAAACTTTGTACTGCTCATTCCATGTGGTCCATGTTAAACAAGCAGCAAAAACCGCCAATTAAAAACGTTTTTGTGATGTCACAAAATAACAACACAATTACATCTACCCACCCATTCAGACTACAACATTTTAGCCACATAAGAGGAGCATTTCAGTCTTTAGTGGTTTTGAATGAGGCACAATACCCAAAACAGCATATTTAAGTCTAAGATGGAGAACTGTAATGGAAAAATGAATTATGACTGCTTTTGGTACATGAAGGCATAGGGGGAAAAAATCTGACAAAATGTACAATATGACTCTTGAACCTACAGTGTACCTTTATATGATTCATTTTTCTACATGTAGGTATAGCCCTTAATTAAAACAGAGAGAATTCTTATTAGTATAGTCTCATCTCTAGTATGTGACATTCTTAAAAGCCTCGTCCTATTGACTGAATGGCATGCAGTATATATGTGTCCTGTGTTTGCTTATCATTCATTTCCACCAACGTTCGCATCCTCAGATAGCAGTGGTGCTGTGAAGTGTGATGTGGCCTGGGCTGCGTGTTTGCTTTGGTCTTGTAGTACTCATTAGGTGGGCCCACCTGCAGCCAGTCAAAAGCTCTTTATCAGTTATCAGAGCGGCTGGCTCTCCTGCAGCACAAAGTAAAACGTCTACAGCAGCCCCTCACTCCTCCTGCTCCGCTCTAATCTGTTCAGCTATGCACGAGGCCACTGCACACGACCCACACAATACCTGCACACCGGTGCAGCTGGGGCGAGCACGTTTCTGAAAAGTCAAGTCATTATAGAGTGAACAGTTCTATATTGTGTGAACTGCTTGCCGAAATCGAGTGACTTTGTGAATTATTCTCAAATAGACTCGCTAATATGGTTTCTTTATATATGCACTGACCAAAAGCACCTCACAAGAAGGAAGTAATCTAGTGGTATCCTTACACTAAAAGTCAGTTGTGGCAAGTGTGTGTTGATTAAGGCATTTTACACAGCGCTCATCAGTAAAAGATTCCATTACTTGTTAACTATTGTACATAAACCTCACAGCTTCAGATCAAAACTAAAGTTTTGGACACCGAATGTGCCCTGGCTGTTTATATTTTTGGGCTGGAGATCAGTTTCACTTTTGATCATATCCTCCCTTTAATATATAGTCACATACTGAGTTTGAACATTTCTAACTTCCGCACTGTGGAACATGTGAAAAGATGAGTGTAAATATTTCTAAAAATGTCTAAAAATGTCTACCAGTGGAGCGTTAAAGAGTTTTAGCAGCTGGGGAGCACAAGTCTGTTAAGTGTGTGTGTGTGTGTGTGTGTGTGTGTGTGTGTGTGTGTGTGTGTGTGTGTCCGCCCATACACACATATGTTTTGTGTGTTTAATGTATGCCCAGCCCAGGCGTGACGTGGCGTGGTGCGGCTCTCCGGTGCAGCAGTAGCAGCTCGGCCGCAGCTGTCTCTCCTCGTGCCTCACATACTGCCCTGGCTGGCCAAACCAGCGTTAGCCACTGAAGTGCTTCCAGCACTGGCCTGGAATTCTCCCTCCGTCTGGAAGAAAAGTCCCCAGCAATGTGACCCACTTCATTACACCATCTTGCCTTTTACGCAAAGACTTAATGTGAGCACAGCCACACACCATTTTCACAGGTGCTGCGGCAAAACTGAAGCCAAGGTGGTTTAAACAGCTGAAAGGTTAGAGTGCTGACATCACAGCATGGACATGTGCAGGCTTTGGCATTATAACTCAGGGTCGTACCATCACAAATATTGATGTCAATGTTTCAATCCAACTATGAATGGTTAGTCTGTCTAGTCTTTAATGCTACATCAAATCAACAAGTCAAATATGTCCTATGTTGTTCATGGATGAAGGGGGAACATGATGATAAAGCAATCCTCTGATTCTACAATGAAGGTTGTCTTGAGCAAAAGAGGCCCAAAGTCAAGTGATTGGTGAATGATGCAAGTGCTGCATGTACCTCACATGTTGTGGACCGACAAATACTGACTACTAGATAAAAGTATGAAATACAGTGTAGTGAGGGCACAAAGAGTCAAAAGGTCAGCTTATAGCAGTGATATCAGTAGCAGCTAGCCTTAACACACATGTACAGACATAATGTGCCGTAAAAAGTGATTAGACAACATTATAGGTGATTAATGTTTACTAGTTGACAGATCTTATATAATGGTGGTGCATAAGCGAGCCAGTGAGATGTGCTAAGTGATGCAGTCTCATGACCAATAAATGTGTCATGACGAAAGATGTGTTTACTAAGACTGAGTGGTTCCAATAAATGCTAAATTCCACAAGGTAGTGAGTTAAATTTGAATGGTTACTATGAAGGACAAACTAGGAATGGAAAGCTCAAATAAGCAGCCACTGTCTTTAGTGTCCTCTCATGGCACATTTATAACACTTGTATAGAACTGGAAATGCACATATATTGATTGCACACATCTGTTTGCATCCTGTGTTATTAAACATAAACTTTTTAATAGAATGTTGTATTTCTTGGAATCCAAACTACATCACTTGCCGAAAGTTTCGTTTATTGTAGTTAATGTTAATACAAAAAAAATGCTGCTTTTGATCAGTTTATGTTGTTGCCATTTTTGTTATAGCAGTAAAATAAAGTGGCCCCATTATAGTCACACGTGAACATGACCCAGCACAGCATGTTGTTCTCTGTTTGCAACCCAGTCACCAAGTAAAGCATTGGGCAGCCAGCACCACAACGCCCGGGGAGCAGTGTGCGGGGACGATACCTTACTCAAGGGTTCTTCAGAGGTGCTACTGGAAGCTCTGGGACTCGAATCTATGCCCTAGTCCTCACAGGCCATTACACTGCACGCAGCCTCATTAAAACCACCTGATTCTACTCATTAGCTAATTAGTAAGACCATCTTGAAATGAGCATCAGATGAGAGAAAATCCCTGGAACCCAGTTTGATAAACCACTGTAATGTACAGCCTAAGTGGTGACTCCTTTTATTAGCTAACCTGTGGAGACTGCCAGTTAAAAACCATTTGCCAGTAAAAACACCAATGACCGAACAAGGACTGTGGTGCTTGAGGATGGGTGACAGTGGTCCCAAACCCAACTGCTCAGGGCCTGCAGCTATTTTGAGAGCGCAGGAGTGCAGGGCGTCAGCTGCTACAGCACTACACCCCACTCCCCACACACACCTGTTCTTACTCATATCTGTTTTCATGGGGGAGCATTGGTCCTTCACAGCGCCCTCCGCCACAGGTGGCCTCAGTAATGGCCACACTGCTCAGACTTGTCATCAGGTCACACAGGCCCCAGCAGCTCTGAGAAGGCCAAAATAAATCTAAAGACAATTTGAATTCGCTTCTAACATGTTTAGGCAGTTGTGCTCAGACAACGTAGTTAATTTCATCTTAGTTAATGAAATATCTGAACGTCTAAACCCACACATATTCAGAGTCAGTGGCATATCAAAGACTTCTAGAAGCTGCAAGAGTGAGGTTTCCCCTCACAAAATTTGTATCACCCACTGTAAAAGAAAATTAGATTTTGGCTGATTTCTCTCTTACGTACCTGATTATGTTTGCTAATCAGATATGTTTGGTCTTCAGTCCGGCTACTAAAAGCCTAACAAATGGGAGAGAAAATATTCTGATTGGGTCATTTTCCATTTCAAGTTGAAAGTATCCTATTGAGGATAAGCGGTTACAGAATGTGAGTGAGTGATAAGTTTAAAGTGTTTAAGGTCTTTTAAGAATTTAACCCCATTGTTAAGTAACCTCCAACAAACTCGTTGAAAATGGATGAAATCTTCTATAGCTAAAACAGCCTTTAGGGTGACAGATAAGTGTATATAAAATAGCTCTCTTGTTCGCTACATTTCTTCTAAAAGTTACCTTTCCCTCCAGTGAAAAACTAAAGATGCTTAAGATATTTTCACTGTCCTTTAAAAGTTTCAGCACCTCTTGATGGGAATTTTCAGATTCCATTAGATTCTTATCCTGGGCTGGCTGGCACCTAAGGGCGAGACAAGAGTCAGGAATTTCTGACAGTGTTTGGAATTGGTTTCTCGTTGATGTCGGGACTTTATTGCTCTTCCTTAATGTCTTTCCAGAAGCCTGATCTTCTGTAGTGAGTCATGAGTGAGCTCTTCTGCCATCAAACAGTCTGTGAAACTGGGGGAGTCTCTCTTAACTCTCCACATGAAAGTAGCACAGTGTCTTGATCACACAGCGCTGACTCTGTAAACATGAGCAGAGGTCTCTGTCAGAGACATAAAACAGGAGACAAAAGCAGAATAACAGTGTGCGTACAGATGTGGAGCCACAGCCCTCTGTAATTGAACATGGCTCCAGACCAGACTTCCTCCTCTTGTACTCCATCCCTCCCCCATCCTCCACTCTCGCTCTCTCTCTCTCTTTCCTTCTCGCTCTCTTTCTGTCTCTCTCTCTCTCTGTCCCTCTCTCACTCTCTCTCTCTTTCTGTCTCTCCTCGCCTGGCCCCTTGTTGATCTTGGGACATCCATCGTATTTTTTGGCCTTTGAAGACAAATATAATTGTGTAGAAATTTGAGACCCATTCTTTCTCCTCTTGGTCTCCGCTTTAAGACTTTGTTCAAAAGCAATGCAGGATTGAATGTACCTACAGTACACAGAACATTTTGTAAAAACTAAAGCTTAATAAAGCAAAAAGCTTCTTCCACACGTCCAAAGGAAATGACATATTTTCATGATTTCCCATTTCTTTGTAATCACAAAAACTCCTTCACTGTAATGAACAAGCAAGGATAGCATTTAAAATGTAAAGGCCTGTTTTATTTACACAAGTCTCTTTTGAGGTGAATATATTGCACAGTGCTTGTCATTCTTTAAGTCCAGACGCCACTGTAAGTCACAGTCAAAATAGCCTGCGCTCCACAATGAGGAATGTAAGGCAATGCATGTACATCTCTTATAAAACTGTACAGAACAATAGTTGGTTAGTCATTCACACATTTCACATTTCATTTTCACCCCTGTTTTCACCAAACTCAAACTGTGGGAGCCTCCAGTCACAGTAAATGATGAAGCGAAGGGAGGAAAGGGGGTAGACCTGGCTCTGTTTTGCTAATTCTCTGTCTCTCTCTCTCTCTGAGCTCTCATCTCTCTCTGCACGCTGTAGTAAATGTTAAATTAACATGCTAAAAAAGAAAACCACCTAGCAATTTGTTCTGTGCAAGGCAAAGTGCCAGTCGCTGAGTGCGTTTGGTGAATGGAGCGCAGACGTATGAGTTCAACATACATCTCCCTGTGTGCCCCCAACTCCCCACCACGACCCCATCCCAACCCCCCACCCCCTTGCTCGGCTCTTTACACACACTGCTCTGCAGTTCTGAAAACATTCTTTTTTGGTAGTTTTCTTTCATCAAATGGTGGCTTTAGGCCATCTCACCTTACCAGAAATTTTGCATTTAATTAGCTGGAGTGAGAAAATAATCAGAGGTTCAATGGAGGAAACTTCTCTGAAAAAGGAAAAAAAACCTGAAAATGAATACGCTATTGAAAACCTTGGCACTCCTCACCCAGTCCGCAACCTCAAATAGCTCTCCCTCTTCCTTTCTAATATTCCATTTAAGTCCATTAAACCCCATCAGCAGTGTTTTGCTGTTTTGATTAGTCCTGCCGTAGCTATTTATCAGTGGTGAATTTAACGTGCAGAAAACGTGTCTGCACTTACTAAAGTGAAGTGTAGATTAACATGGGGAATGGATAATCTGCCTTGTGCTTCCTTTTTGTTATGCGAGCTGGGCCTGTAGCTCAGAAGCTTAATAATGCTCTTGATGGATATGTGACTATGGATTTTGCCATGGTAGCATTTTTGTGGAGCAGTGATTCCTAAACACACCAGGATTTACGGCTCCAATAACCATATCTTTAATCGCCGCTCCCTCTGTACAGTAGCAAACTGACGGCACTCAAATAAAGAGAGAAATCTGTGAGTGACTGCCCTTTGCTGAAAGCTGGAAACACACAGTTTGTTTTCTTTGGAAGATAAATTGAGACTTTCGGAGCTCTTTTTGTCTCTCCTGCTATCGGTCCTTCATCTTTGAAATTTTCCATTACCTTCACCTGATTCTGTCTTTTTAAAGTTGCTAAAATAAGGAAGGAAAAGAAATGGAGCCTTTTTGGATATACAGTTTCCATAGTCTTTATCCAGAGATGGGACCCAATGTGATTGTTTCTTCTATCACTGTCCCTCATCCATACTGACACCCAGGCGCTTCATGACGGTAACGCGGGAGTGGCTTGGTCGCTGAAGCAGCTCAGGTTTGGGTTGGAATTGCTCCACCAGGATCTTCAGGATGTTCTCCATCTTTTGGTCCATCTGAAGCACCTACAGCAATAAAAAGATTGTTATTGTTATTAATATCAATAGGGCAGCTGAAGGTCTGGTGGTTAGGGATCTGCCTCTGTGTTTGAAAGGCCATGGGTTTGAATCCCAGGACTGCTCCTGGCACCATTGAGGTACTCATGAGCAAGGCACCGTCTCCAAACACTGCTGCACGCTGCTTTACATCGTGAAAGGGTTAAATGCAGAGGACAATTTTGTGCTGTTCACATTGTGTGCTATGCTGTGTTCACGGTAGGGCTGCACAATATATCGCAAATTTACCGTCATCGCGATATCTACATGCGCAATATCCATATCGCGAAAAAACTGACTGAACTGGAATAAATGGTGTTTTTCCAAAACTCTGGAGTCTTTATTACCACCAAATCCAAAGCAGCAAAACATTAAACACTTAAAGGCTAAGTTTTTACTTTCTTATCGCATGTGATATCGCCATCACAACACTCAACATCATTATCGCATATCGCATGGTTTCCTAATATCGTGCAGCCCTAGTTCACGTGCGACAAAAATGGACACGTTGCACTTTATTTATTATTATTATTACTATTATTATGTGTTTACGACCATCTCCAGTCTTTGTTGCTTTATTGCTCCAGTCTTTATTGCCTAATTCATGTTTACAGGACCATCTCCAGTCTTTATTGCTTAAATTTTGCTACTGTGCATTTCAGACTTATCTTTGTAAAACACTCTGTTCAACCGGAAACTCTTATAAGTGCATTTTTACGTTTAACATAAACATAAACTATGTGTTCAAAATGGACTATTATAAGAGTGTAGGAGTTAATGCACAGGAGTCCTGTGTGTCTCCTGTTAATGTGGCCTGCAGGACAGATGGACACTAAGCTGCAATTTATCTTTCGTAAGGATCTTCTTAAGTTCTAAAAAAGAAAAAGCAACCTCTGTAAGACATGTCTTACTACTGCAGAACTGTTTTTCTAACATAAATCCAGCTAGTCTGGGATATTTATAGCAGATAACTAAGCCTCGTTTATGCCACCATATCAGGGAACTCTCCTGCCATCAGTCACAATGCTGACATACACAAAAAAAGAAAACAAACAGTGAAAAAAAATAACAGCCCTCAGAAAGGCTTGAGTCGGGCCAGACTCCATTAACAACAGGCTGACATAAATATAAGTTCATAAAGTGGGTGAACATTCTCTGTCTGCTTGGGGGGAAGTATAAATCTGTATCATAAACATGTCCTCAGTAATCTATACTGCATTATCAGCATTCCACTGCCGTGGCTTTTGCTCAGATTAGGAATTCCTCCTGACGTGTGAGCTGTAGCACTCTGACCCACAGACATCTCTAGAACACACACTTTCGCCAGAAAAACGGGACATTTTTCAGATTTAAGGAACGAGTCTTAGAGTTACAGCTATATAATAATATTTGAAGGCCATGAAATACAGGGCAACTAGTGACTACACAGTGAAAATATATACAAACTGGACTTTTGAAAACATAAATAAATACGCAGAGAGCAAAATTATATACCATTTTTCTACAAGTTTTAATGTGCAACTTATTTTCATTAGTTGAGTTTAAACTATAAGAAGAACTAAAAATCTGCTATAACATTTCCATTTGAATTAATATTGTGTATTAATAGGTTCAGAAGCGCGATGTCTGTATATTTACTGTCTATTTATTTTCACTCATTTGTTGATGTAATCTGACCAGGGTGCTCAAACTTTTGCATATGACTGTTGAAGTGCATAAAACCAGCTTGACTTTGAGCTTTCCTGGCTAAACTCTACCGATGAACATGATCTTACATAAAATTGTCAATTTTACTACAAATCCTTTTGCACCTAATGACTGCTTTCATTAAGTGAAACACAGGCTCATAACTGGCGTGATTAGCGGCCATGTTTTGGCCCTGAAAAACCCACACTTCTAAAGCCACAGATCTAAAACTACAAAACAGTGTTTGATTGTTTAATTACAGTCACATCTCTCTCTGTTCTACAGCCAACCATACAACATCATAGTAGTTCCACATGTCTTTTGCTAAAGCTTTTATAGCTTTATACTGAAAAAACCCAGAGTTCTAGCTTAGAGCAACAGTTAGACATAAAATAAGTAGCCATGCCTGTAAGAAAGCCAGTGTGGCTCACTGTGGTGAAGTTTTGGCACTTTGAATGTTCAGGGACACATGATACAAAGACAGGTGACACCTCAGCTGTCCCCAACACATGGTAAAGGACTGTGGACACAGCGGCTGCCCTGACGAACCTCCCCCAACACAAGCACATGCACAGCCACTCACACAACACAGTTTCTGTTACCCTACACACGAACACAATTTCTTTACGTACCTGATCTGAACATTTATGTGACAGTGTTGGGTGTGTAGAGGTGGAGGCGTGGCAAAATCAAATGTGTGAAATTGAAAATTTGTGTAAATGACAAACAGAAGCACATCTTCTGCGCGGTTGTGTGTCAGGCAGATTAGTGGTGGATGTCCTTGGACTGTCCTTTTGTGTCATCTTGGCTTAGGGGACAGGACAGCTGCTGTAGGAAAGACACAGAACCGCGTTCATAATCACACACTTCCCTTCCCAACTCCAACTCAACACGCCCTCCAAAACAACGCCACCTTGTTGCCTACCACACCCTCTAGTCTTTTGTGTTTGTGTTTTTGTTTACCATGTAATGGCTGTTTCCTGGTTTGCCAGAACACTGACAATGCACCATGGCAACACTAGGAATCTGAAGCCATGAATTTGAACTTCTGAGCTTCTGATATGACTAAAAGTGTGCATTCACACACACACACACACACACACACACACACACACACACACACACACACACACACACACACACACACACAC
>JBBJLR010000133.1:13480964-13492347 GCA_037577145.1 Brachypetersius gabonensis
ACACACACACACACACACACACACACACACACACACACACACACACACACACACACACACACACACACACAGTGAATCTGAAACAGTCACTAATTCCCAAACATGTTCGATAGTACAGGGGAGGAAAATACAGCTTCTTCAGCCAAATTTTAACCTGAACATTCACAAACAATTAATTCCAGGAGGCCATGCCAATTTTATAAATGGTTAGAATTTTATATATATATATTCTATATATTATATATATATTCGGCAGTAACAATGCAACTTTCCCTAATTCCCTAATAAAGATGTATTATATACATATATCCAGCATTCTAAATGGAAATTTACAAAAAAGTAAAATAAAATCCAGGACGAGCCCTAATTGCTGTTCGGTACACCATCTTATATTGCATTGTCTCATGTGCCACCTATATGCTCAGTACACTGACAGTGCAAAGAATGCAACCATGTGTAGAAGCTTAATCAGTAATGCCCGAGAATCACTGCTGCTTTCTAAACATGGCAAGGATTTTACAAATAGTGGTCTATGTAGTTTTCTAAGCATCCAGTTTCACTTATTTACACACATATCTTTATTTATAGAACACTTATCTTTATAAGGACTCCAAATAAGTGAAGACAAATTGTGTCTGTTTATGTACTTGTGGCTCTGTGAAAAACGAGTAGAGGATCCAGTTGGCAGAGAGAGATGGAGAGAGTGAGAAACATTAGTTGAAATATTTTGGCATCAGTCGAAGGCAAGCAGCTCCATGTACGAACCAAACTGGCATTTCATGAGTAGAAACAGGAAAGGTGAAGAGCAGAAAAGGTGTAGAAAGGTATAAGACTCATGTGGACCAAAAATGTGGTCTTTGGACAGAGAAAATTCAGGTGTGAATATTATTTTATATATGATTTTTTTAAATGTCATTATAATTAGATAAGAGTAGATAATAATTAGCATTCTAGTTCCCTTGTGTGTTTATCATTATTGTATATTTATGTTAATAAAGCAAATCTTGAACTTGAACTTCGACAGAGGCCGTCTACAGAGTACTCTAAAAGTTCAACCTACTAAAGTTCAACCTACTAAAAGTGACATCAAGGTTTAAAAAGCAGCTTAACCGATTTTATTCACCTCATAGAAATACTCAATCCAAATCACACACACACAATTTAAATCTGATTCTGTGTCAGCAAATCCCTCTGCCATAATAAACCAGACCAAAACAGTCCAGTCCATTCAGTCTTCAACAGCATTTAACACCACATCCATAGTACAAGCAAAGCTAACCTTGGTCACAGTTCACTCTGTTTTAAAGCGAAAAAAAACCCCCAAAAAACAGAAAGACAGATACATAATGAAAGAGAAAGAGACAGCCAGAGAGAGAGACAGAGAGAGAGGAGAGACAGAAAGAGAAAGAGAGACAGAGAGAGGAGAGACAGAAAGAGAGAGAGATACAGAGAGAGAGACAGAGAGAGAGAGAGAGGAGAGACAGAAAGAGAGAGAGACAGAAAGAGACACAGAGAGAGGAGAGACAGAAAGAGAGAGAGATACAGAGAGAGAGAGACAGAGAGAGAGAGAGAGAGAGAGAGAGAGGAGAGACAGAAAGAGAGAGAGACAGAGAGAGAGGAGAGACAGAAAGAGAGAGAGAGAGACAGAGAGAGAGGAGAGACAGAAAGAGAGAGGAGAGACAGAGAGAGAGAGATAATGAGAGAGAGAGACAGAGAGAGAGGAGAGACAGAAAGAGAGAGATAATGAGAGAGAGAGATAATGAGAGAGCGCATTTGAGAAGCTTCCTGTGTCCCAGAACAACAACTCTGGGTCAGTTCAGGTAAAGTCTCCCTCTGTGTGTGTCTGTTTCTGTCTGCCTCTCTTTCAGTCTGTCCCTGCCAATACAGGCTCATAGTATTTTATTTCATCATCTCTCACAGTGATAGTTAGAGTGGGACATGACCTTCTGACAGACGCCAGACAAACAACACTGTGTACTTTGGCTTAAACAGAGAGAAAGTATTCAGGAACTACTAGGAAATATTCAGTATCTACTTGGAATTATTCACTAAGCACTATGGATTTTTCAGTAACTACTGTGCATTTTGTGAGATTTACTATACATTTTTTTGTATTTACTACGATTTGTGTGGTTCTATGGATTATTTTAGTCTCTATAACAAATTCTGCATGATTATGCATATTTAGCGTCTACTATAAAAGGCTCTCTGTCTGGTATTAAACTAATATGTGATAATTATGAGTAAGGGACATGTGATGGCACTGTATTGTTCTTATGCACTGGCTGACTGTTCTAATAAAAAAGACTGCATGTGTTACATTAGTGTAAAGACCCATCAAATCAGTATGACATGTAGACACCTCAAACTGATTTGACACTGTAATTTCCTTTTCAGAACTTTTTCAGGTCAAGTTCATGTGCAGTCAAGTTTGAACATATTAGAGCTGTGGAAAGGACAACTTTACAGAAGTGTATCTAAGGTGCTGAGGGCTGCGTGTCCTGTGGAAACCTGTATAGTGAACAGAAAGCAAGAGCAGAGTCCAGAGGTCAGTGACACCACAAACCAGCTGAATGCATCATGTTTAACACCGACGCATACAATATGCTCTTTGTGTGAAATGCAGGGAGAAAAAATACTGCTGAGAGAGAGAGAGAGAGAGAGAGAGAGAGAGACAGAGAGAGAGAGAGATGATAAAGAGAGACAGAGAACCAGACAAAGAGAGAGTGAAAATAAGAGAGCGGGAAAAAGAGAGAAAGAAAATGAGAGAGAAAGGCAACAAGGGAAAATGAAAGAGAAGCACACGGAGAAGAATATAGATAACACAGAAGTGTGTGAGTCAGTGAAAAAGAGGAGAGAAAACCAGAAAAAAGAGAAAGAAGGAAGAGAGAGGAATTTGGCAGAGCAGAGAGAAAGCCACTGGAGTAATGGAGTGATTGAAAGTGAAGGAGAGATAGAGGTTTGTTTTAAAGAACAGGAAACAGATCGCAAGCACCTGACGCACATGATAAGTATCAAGGCCTTTGCCACGTGCCTCTAAACGGCAGCCAAAGGCTTTCTGAAGAGTTGGGGGTGGGGGGCACTAATCTCCTTCTCTGCCTTTCTCTCTCTCTCCTAGCACAGTGCACACTCAAAGCTGCTTTTGTTTCTGAGTTACACTCGCAGGGAGGTACAATCAACCCGAACAAACGTCTTTCTTTCACGCACATGGCCACCAACACAGACACATGCACATGCATAAACACACTCACTTTCCCTTTCCTGAGTACGTTGTGAAACAGTTGATTTTAGTTCACGTTGGGACTCTGAATATGATGCATTTGTATTTGGACTGGCACAGGGTGCTCCATTTGCATGTTGCATGTTGCATGTGCGTTTGTGTGAGAACAGTACTTTCTTTCACAAAGCAGAGGGAGTCCATATTTAAAAAGAAAGAGAGAGGAAAGAAAGGGCCTTCTGAACAAACAACTGCTCACAGCAGACACTGAAACAAGTGGAAAGAGAGGAGGATAAATATGTGACATAGAGCAATTCAAAATTACAGGTTAGAAACTGATTCTTGTTTCCATAGAAAGTTGCTGCTCAAAGTAAAAAAACTGTGCCTGACTACTTTGTTTTTAGTTGGTATGTTAGTAGTTTAGTAGTTTGTAGTGGTAACAGCAGGGCCAGTAAAATTCATGAAGTCTTATCTTTAAGCTTAACTTTTATGTTATGGCATATACACCTATATAAATAATTCAAAAAGTAATCTGGACCAAAACCCTTCTTGCAACTCTATTTGAATGAGTTAGTGCTGTTTTGCCTCTAAATCTGAATACATAAATGAAATATATGTGGAAACTTTAACAGTGTTCATGTACAACTTTGACTGCTTTATCAAAAAGAACAGAAAAATTAGTTTTTCAATAATATGAGACTTTTAGGACCTTGTGTACAGTAATACAGTAAAGAAAAACGAAACGACAATATGCCAAAAAATTTACTGGAATAAAAAAAAAAACTTTTTCCATCACCACGAAGAAATACTGTTCATGAAACTGTTTGTGCTGTACTGTGACCTGCCGGAGACTAACTTTTGCCTTTTTTATAGTCTAAAGAGCCGTTCTTGAACACGTCTTTTTTTCCCCCTTAGTTCATTAGCCCTCATTGAATATGTGGCATGAATGGACCTCAATGCTCTTTTTTAAAGGGCTCATACACAGTCGTCCAGTTGGCCCTTTACACATTTGTGCTGCGGGTAGGCAGCTGAGCGTCCTTTCTTTACTAGTCTGTGGTGCATGCCCAAGGGTGTGGCCACAAATCCTCTTTCATAACCTTTGTGGGGGGGAAGGTGTATGTGTGTGTGCGAGCGCATCAGGCCGTTGGAACATTCCTTATTTGGACAGTCTCCTGTGGTTACTTCTAAAGCATGTTCACCAGCCAAAGGCTCTGTTAATGATTGCCTGTCGAGCAGCGGGACTGGTTACGGTGAAGTATGATCCATGTCAATGTGTGTTTTAGACCTTTCTTATGCTTCTTATCTTTTTTTCCACCTCATTTTTTTAAACTTGGTGATGTTGAGCATGATGAACAGTCTCTCTCTCACACGGGCTCACAGGGAAACACCCAATCCCTGAGCTCACTGTGAGCGGCACAAGTGTCCTATAAACGTGAGGGTGTGGGGACAGATGTAGGCTGGTGGGGAGTGTTTAGGCTGATCTCAGTGGGCCGTGTGGTCTCGTATGGTGAACACTGGCGTCTTTATGGACTCACTGACTCTCTCCAGCTGCTCCACCACACTCAGACAGAGCAGAGGTGGGAGAGGGGCCTGAACCTAGCTCCACTGTACCTCTCTACTGCCATCTAACATGCAGGATAGGGTTAATTCCATCAACTCAGAGGACTATAACTCACAACTACATCACTTAAATACACGTGTTAAAGTAGTTACTTTATACTGGATAATAAGCCATTAAAGATATTTTACTGAATGGCCTAGAGTAAAACTGACCAAACAACTAGGTCCCTTTCCAGTGAAATCTTAATGCTTCAGAATACCAAGACATTTTGGACAATTACATGCTACCAACATTGTGAACACAGTTTGGAGAAGAACTTTGTCTATTCCAGCTTGACTGTAGTACAGTTGGATGAGTTCAGTGTGGAAGAACTTGATATAGGCCCGTGACCTCAAAGCCATCTACTGTCTTTACCCCTATCAGTTGATCAGCCAATATATGTTTGAAGTTTAATTTATGGTTTTAGCAGGTTTTTAGTACAGTAAGCCCTCGTTATTCGCGGGGGTTACGTTACACGAGCACCCGCGTATAATGAAAAACCGCGTTGTTGTGTTTTGGTCAAAGAAATGCCTTAAAATGCCTATTTTTATAGTGTAAACTCTAAATATGCCCCCAAATGTGCTCCCAGAACACTTTAATTTCATTTAAAACTCAGTTTAATACATTACCCTTAAAGAAAATGTAAAGATAAACCCGAGGTTTAAAAAAGTCACGAACGAGAGAGAGACACAGAGAGATCGAGAGAGTAAGAGAGAACGAGAGAGAGAGAGAGACAGACAGACAGACAGAGAGAATGCGTGCTCCGGAAAAGTGACGAACGAGAGACAGACAGACAGAGAGAGACAGCGCGCGCGCGAGAGAGAGAGAGAGACAGAGAGAGATCGCACGCGCAAGAGAGAGAGAGAGAGAGACACTCTCCGGAAAACTCACGAACGAGAGAGAGAGCACGCGTGAGAGAGAGATACATACAAAGAGAGAGCGAGAGAGGGAGTAAGAGAGAACGACAGAGAGAGAGTAAAAGAGAGAGAGGGAGGTTTAAAGTCCATGCACCGGGAGCCAGAAGTACTAAAATGAGTTTTAAAAAACCATATTGCCATGAAAAAAGCAAAAAAACCCAGTTTCAGTTTCATTCTCGAAAATAAACCGCGTGTGACTGGACCCGCGAGTCCCGATCTGCGTAAAACTGGGGGTTTACTGTACTGAAGTTTTCAGTATAAATGGAAAAGATTTGGGTGACCATTGACTTTTCAATGGTGCAGCTACACCCAGAGTAACTAGTAAATTGAACTATTCCTTCAGGGAAAAACACTGCAAGAAAAGTTCTTTGTTTTCTTCATTATCCATCAAAGCTTTATTACTTAGCTGACAAGAAATTGTCAGAATAAATGTCTACACAAATGACATAAGCCCTATGTTTATATGAAGAACTGCTCTTTGTTGCTTCCATCAAATAATCTACAAGTTTGAGCGACTCCAAAACAAACTCAGATTTAACCCATTGACCCTATGCTTCTTCAGGAACTAGAGCAAGACACAGGGCCTTGTTATGAGCGTCATACTCAGACACTTTGCTTTTCACCTCTGGAATTCCCCGGCTGATAAGCATCAGACAAGGAAATACGAAGTTATTTAATCGGAGCATCAGAAACAAGTTCCATCCTTTACCACATTTAACCTTCACATTCATGGATTACTGGAATAGCTGTCAGAGACAGCTATTTCCTGTCAACTGCCCAATCAGTCAGCCCATATAGTTTAAGAACACATCATTGATCAAAGCAACACAGCAGGAAAAGACTAGAGGCACTGAGGGAAAAGCCAGCAGTTTGGCTGAAGTATTTGCCCCTATGGATCTGAAACCTGAGAAAAAACACACTGATCAGCATTAAAACCACTAACAGGTGAAGTGAACAACATTCATATCTCATTACATTTTCTCCTGTAAAAGAGATGGAATATACAGTATTAGGCAGTAAGTAAACAGTTCTTGAAGTTGAGGTATCGGAAGCAGGAATAACTGGCAAAAACAAGGAGTGACTTTGGCAATAGCCAAATTGTGTTGACTATGCAACTAGGTCAGATCATCCATAAAAGTGTTCTGAGGTGAACCTGGCTTAGCAGTTTAAACAACCTACAAGTAGCCAAAGGAAGGTGACAAGGTCATGGGTGCTCAACCCATCTGGTCTGATCCCACAGAAGAGCTACTGTTGCACACATTGCAGAAAACGTTAATGTTGGTTATGTCAGAACAGCTGGTGGTCTGGTGGTTAGGGAGTTGCCACTGCGACTGAAAGGTTGTGGGTTCGAAACCCAGGCCTGCCTGTGGCATTGCTGAGGTACCCTTGAGCAACGTACCGTCCCCACACACTGCTCCCCGGGTACTGCGTCGCTGGCTGCCCGCTGCTTCACTTGGTGAACGGGTAAAGACGGAGAAAGAATTTCACACTGTATGCAGTGCTATGGTGTGTTCACGTGACTATAGGGGCCACTTAGAAAACACCGTGCCTTGCAGCTAGCTGTGTAGCCACAGACCTCTGTCCACTGAAGGCACCTCTATTGAGCAAGTGAATATTATATCTAAACAATGGGGCAATAAAAGAGGGAGGCCTGGTCTGATGAATCATGTTTTCTTTTACATTATGTGGATGGCTGAGTGCATGCTTGTTGCTTACCTGGAGAAGAGATGGCACCAGGAAGCCTTATGAGAACACCTGACAAAGGCAGTGTGATCCTTTGTGCAAAGTCTTGTTGGGAACCTCCTGGCATTCATGTGGACGTTACTATGCCACATAAGAGGTGGACACATGAGGTGGTGGTAGAGTAGTAGGTAGGATAGTTGGCACTGACCCAGAGGCTGTGAGTTTGAATCTGACCTTCAGAACACCACCACTGGGCTCCTGAGCAAGACCCTTATCCTTAAGTTGCTCCCGGGAGACTGGCCTCTGTAGTTAGGGAATGGAAGTCGCTTTATAACACCTACCTAAACATTGTGGCAGACCAAGTACACCCCTTCATGACAATGTTTTTCCCTTTTTTAGAAGGATGGGCAGAGCACACTAACTAACACACTAAACACAAAACTATTCAGGAATGTTCTGAAGAACAGGACAAAGAGTTTAAGGTGATAATTTGGCCTCAGAATTCCAGGATTTCAATCCAGTCGAGAATCTGTGGGATGCACTAGACCAGGGCTATTCAACTTCAATAGCAAGTGGACCGGATTTGAAAGTCACTAGGGGTTTGAGGGCCACAGAATTGGTGCTATACAAGCTGTTGGTTCAGGGGGATGGGGGGATGCCGGATGATCGCTTTAACCGTCAAACATAGTTGTTTTAACGCTGTCCGGTTCTAAACGAGAACTCTAACGATTCGTCGTTAGAGTGGATACATCACCGAGCTAAAACTACAGAAATTCTCCCCTCGCTGTGTGTGTGACCGGATTCTCTTACCGCCAGCTCTGTTCTGCTTTTTCTTTAACACACCCATTTTCGGACAAATCCCGCCTCTTTCGGCTGTGATTGCCTAATAATATGGCAACTTCTGTGCTCGGATTGGATAATTCCACACTACACAGCAGATAACCAATCTTGGCGAAGGTAGTGGGGGACTACCAGCCAATCATGATCCAAAACCCATCATTTTATTATATCACACGAATCACACACTGATTTACTGGAAGTCTTGCGGGCCATAAAAGATTTCAAAAGGGCCGGATCCGGCCCACGGGCCTCTAGTTGAATAGGCCTGCACTAGACAAACTAGTCTGATCATGGATGTCCCACCTCACAACTTATATACTCTTAAAGGATCTGCTGTGAACATCTTGGTGCCAGATATCACAGTACACCTCCAGAGTTATTGTGGAGTCCATGCCTCGAAAGGTCAGAAGTATTTTGGTGACCCATACAATATCCGACAGGTGGCAGGTGGGTTAAACATGTATTCAATACTTCAACAACATTTTGTGATATTACATTTATGTTCATACTTAAATATAGTACAGGTTACTGATCTTTGTGTGGTTTCTGTGAATTTTAGTTGCTACAGTTGCTCATTTTATACACTGTTTACGCGGGTTGATGCTAAAGTGCTAAAGTGAAGCGTGTTTGGCTCAAGCAGCTACAGACATCCATCCTCCACCTGCTCTTTTCTTTATGCTCAGTCAGTGACCACAGCACCACACAGTGCTCCACATAAGTCACCTCCCCCTCAGCTGAGAGGCAGTAGATAGGTATTTTTAGATGGTAGGTAAACACATCTAGTGCCCTTCAAACACTGCTCAGTCTCTCCACCCTCCTCCATCCCTCTCTCCCTGCTGCCCAGTCAGTGGAAGAAGCAGGCCGTCATCAGGCACATCACTGTCCCCTTTTTAGTCCTTGTGTTGACTCATTATGTCTAAAATAGAGCCTTGCAGGAAATACCTACAGCTCGTTGGTATTTCAAATTCCCAAAGGCTCCATGACCGGGATAGACATGTGTAGGTTGGTGTGTGTGTGTGGATAGGGGGCGAGGGGGGTTTAGAGGGAGCATACATAAATGTTCTGAAACATTTATAACAACCCATTTGGTGCTAATAAATGCAAATAAAAATTCTAAAATAAAATGGGAATAAATGTTGTCACTGTCAAAACAAAGCCTTGCGATTTTTTTTGCTTTTGGACACAATTCGAAAATATCAGCTGCCTTTTGGACTGAAAATTACATGATGTATAGACCAATAGGATTCATCCAAAATTATTCAAAAGTATTTTTTTCCCATCCCCTGTAAAGAAATCCTTTTAGAGAAACAAGGTTTTGCCCTGACATCAACGACGATAGTCTTGTTCCACTTCATAAGTTTCACATTTAAGCTGACATGAAATAAACAAAATATTAAACAGAACTGTAGATCAGTTAGAAAAAGTAAAAATAAGTGACTAAAAAGAATTCACCACATTTTAAAATATTCCAAAAGTATCTTTTGTGGTTTACTTCTGATCAACTTTTTTTGTAGTTGCACTGTATAAGAAATTATTGTCTAGAAAATAACACCAAAATATTGACAAATGATTGAACATTTTTAGACGGTAACACATGACTGGCAGAACTAGTGAAAGAACCCAAAGGCAATACAACACATTTTTATGTTTGTGAGGTGGAGGAAATCTATTGTGATCCATCTGCATGTGGCGTCACATGTTGTGTCAAAAAAAAAAGTACAACAAAAACAAACAAAACAAAACGATTTGAAACAGTGGCTGATTTGACCTAGCAAGCAGCCCTGCTGTGTACATAACCTGACCAGTTGAACTGGAACACCGAAATCCATTCATACGCACAAATCACAATGTCAGGTGGCTGAAGAGAAACTCGCTCAAACAGAGGATGAGTAACGTTTTGCCTCTGCTTTTCTTCTGCTCTGAAATGATGTGCTTCGGCCTAAAATTATGAAGTTAACTGTCTGCCACGCCACATAAGATTAAAAATGATTTCATACCTTTGCTCTACATTTTAAAATGACTTTAGCACAATATTATACATGAGCTACGGCTAATTTGGTGAAATTTGAATGTATTCATCCTTTCATTAATTTTTCCCTTAGTGGCTGAACCCCCTGGAAATGTGATCCTCAGAATGTGTGCATTGTGTTCCATATATAATTCAAAAGCTTATATCAAAGCTTATATTATAGCTTATATTAAAGCTTATATACAATCATTTTTTATCATATACAAATATTTTTATCATATAGTTATCATTGTACAAACTGCTCACACGTGAAAGTGTAAATTTGTCATTGGTAAAGTGGCACGAGAACTGTACCTGGTTCAGGGGCTAGTTTAACATTTTAACAGAAACCAGAAAAGTCTGTTAGATTTATACAAACACGGTAATTGTAAATCTAAATACATAAAAATAGACACATCAAATGAAATTAAATGTCATGATTAATTAAAAAAATGTCAAACACTGACAAATTTATATCCACAAAGTAGAAAAGCTAATATTGTCACATCTCACCCTGTTTATACCCCTGCCTGCCTCTATTTGGATTGGCCATGTGGTTTTGTTTGGTTGTGAGCTCCACCCTTGTCCTGCCACCCAAATATTGGTTCTCTGTTCTCCCATTCGTCTTCCCCAGGTGTTCTGGCCTCTCTGTTGTATATTCATACCCTATTAGTTTGTTACACCTTTGTTGGTCCACCGTGGAATTGCCCTTGTCTTTGGCTCAGTCTTGATACCCTGTGTGTTTTCCTGCTCTTTAAAACATGGCTCATTTAGCCCATGTGTTTATGCTCTGTTCCTGCATGTAAATAAAATCCTTGCTTGCATTTGTGTCTCCCTCCTTAGAGACGGCATGTTACAAATACTGATCTGAATTACATGACACCAACAGTATGTTTCTGATGAACCTGAAACTAAAATCGGGGCATGAATTTTTATGGACTCTTGTTTGTTTACACGTGGAGACTGTAATGTAACACTTAAAACTAAGCTCTTTATGGAGGCTGCAGCCCAGCCTGCTCTCACAGTGAGAGCATCATATGCGGTGGTGGTGGCCTAGTGGTAGGATACTTGCCTCCGGACCAAAAGGTCACAGGTTCAAATCCTACCTCCAGCACCAC
>JBBJLR010000133.1:13499742-13511408 GCA_037577145.1 Brachypetersius gabonensis
AGAGAGAGAAAGAGAGAGAGATAGAGAGAGAGAGAGAGAGAGAGAGAGAGAGAGAGAGAGAGAGAGAGAGAGAGAGACTGGCTGATATTAGAGATCCTGGCTGCCTAAAGAGCAGAGACTGTGCCAGCGGTGCAGCAACTACAGTGTAAAAACAAAGCTGTGAATTTTCTGAGAGCATTAAAAAGATTTGAGAAGATACACCACCAAACTGTTTCTGTAATAATAATGTACAGCCCATTCTGAAAGCTGTGCCCTGGCAGTACGGAATATTCAGTCCTGTTTACTGAATTTGGAACGGCAAATATCAACTCATCCCTTTTCCAAAGAGCGAAAATATTATTACACATCAGTCTAATTCAAACACTTCCTAAGCTGTTCTTTGCAAATGTAAACTTACACTTAAAAACAATTCTAGACGTCACTAGAGCAACATGAGGTGCAACATACCGACTCTATGTATTCTCTACTTGCTTCTTATTCACCAACTGCAAGCTTTACTTGGCCAACAAAATGTAAAGAACGTTTCGTTTTGTCCTTTCTCTCCAGCTATCACGAGATTTGAAAATAAACACGTTTTTCAAGTTTTGAGTAAGTTCTACTTGGAATATGGCAGTATACAAAATGGATTCAAATTCAAGAGTGTGTACAAAGATGTACAGAGAGAGAGAGAGAGAGGGAGAGAGAGAACGAATAAAAATGAAAGAAGAAGAGAAGAGAAGGACAATCAGGAAAGAAAGAAAGAAAGAAAGAAAGAAAAAAGAAAGAGAAAGCAACAAAAAAGACAGAAAGGGGAGAGAGAGGGGGGCACTGAGGGAGAGAACGAGAAAAAGGGAGAGAGAGAGAGAGAGAGAGAGAGAGAGAGAGCGAGAGTGAGGAAACTCACACATTGACAATCCATTAACCATACACACATACACACAGTGAGCGAGTTAGAGCAAGGGGTTTCATTGGCATTGGATTTGATTCCCATTCATCTGGAAATATAACACCATGGAGGTCAATAACAAAAACATGACGGATCCTTCTGAGCAGCCACTTTTTGGCAGAATATCACGGGGTGAAATGTAAAGTAAAACTTCACCAGTGAAGACTGGAAAACAGGGCAAAAATAAAAAAAATGCCAGAAACCTAACACATTAAACACTGACCCCTGCTTACCCTATCCCCTTGCCCCCACAAATATGAAGTTAAAGATCATATTCTCAGTGAGTGAAATGAATACAGTAAGGAGAAGAGTTTGGGCCTTTCTGAAGGTTGTAGAGCAGTAGGAGGGTGCCAGAGCCTTTCTGTTCATCTCTGGTGCTTGGAGCTGGCCCCTCAGGGCCTCTGCAGCAGTGGGTAAGCACACAGGTGAGGGATGTGTTCCCACAGCTGTACAAACCTTCACAGGCTGAACGGCAGCTCCCTCCATTCCTGCTGTCCAGGCCAGGCCCAGCCAGGCTCAAATGGGCCGACCTTCCAAAACCAACAGCTGCTGCTGCTGCCACCATCCGCCTCAGGCTCCAGGGGCGCGTGCCTGGATTGCTCACCCAGCACGGGGGCTCCTGCGCTTAATGCAAAACCAGAGCCCCTGGCCCCTGGCTCAAATGTGGACACTGTGAGTGGACTGAGGAGCTGGGTGTTTTTCCAGTATTGTTTTGTTCGGGCTAATGAGGAGGGACAGGATTGAGCTGGTTTCATTACTTTAAACAGCAGGGACAGGAGAGTAAGTTCAAACGTTCAAAAATGAGAGGACAAGGCTTGAGGCTAAGGAATGAGAAAGGGCTGTGGCGGCGGGTTAGTGATCAGAACAAAAGAGTTTGTTTATAGCTACTTATTTCAGGTAGTTATAGCTCAGCCTAGCCATAGCAAGGTCTTATGTATGCAAATATTTCTTCAAAGAATAAAAAAACAAACAAACAAACACCAGAATGGTCAGTTTCAGCAATGACGCAATAACACAGACATGGAAAAGCAAAGAAAACCTGTCATGCTACGTCTGGTAAAAAACAAGGTTGCTTTAGCCTAATTTGTGGATTTTTTATGTTAGTTACACACTGGAAAGACTGTATGCTAAAGTCAGTGTGCCAGTTCGTTTTTTAAATACCAATGAAGTGTTAGAGAAAAATTCATAGTTTAGCGTACATGTCACCCTAACACCATCTTGGTGTTGAAAATTTTCAACAATCCTACAGAACTTTTGTAAGGACACACAGGGTCTGATGTACTAAGCCCTTTGTGCCAGCTTCATGCACAATTCAGATACATTCAGCACACCTTTAAACCCTGTAATCCAGGTACAGCAAACACTAACATCAGATGCATTGTTGGTTGAATTCTCCATTCATATCAAAGTTCATTTTGTTCTGTGCCTATATGCGAACATCTTTTCTTTTACTAGCCCACAATGTAATGGATGCAAAACAGTCTCTTATGAAGCATTACTTGGGTTTCAATAGTCTACAAATAATTTCACATAAATAACAAATAAATGGGAGGCCAGCTTGGGCTTCCTCTCATTTGACAGCTTGTTATTGAAGGAGAACTGAGCACACTGAGTGCTAATGCTGTTTAGTTAGCAGAGGTTCGTGTTTGTCTGGTATCACCCTGATGGGGAGAGAACAGGCTGTCCTGTCCACCCAGAGTGAGGGTTAAGCTGTGTCTTGGCTAGCCAATTAGCCATGTTTGTGTGTCAGTCTTTAGTCTAGTTAGCAATAAAGCCCCACTGTCTTTGTCCACTTAAGCATGCCATTGATAATGTTCTTGCCAATGCACTCATGTTTAGTAGTTGTGAAGTATGATTATTCTAGTTATTATTTTAGTTATATCCTGCTAAAACATAAAATGTGGGTTTTTCTAAATGTTCTAAATTCCAGTATATTTTCTTTGTGTGCCCTTGATTAAAGGAATATGCGAATAATGATTTTTAAAATATTGTCCTCTTAACCAAATACTTCCGTGTTCATGCACATTATATTGCTTTTACCATCCTCCACCCATATTTTCTGACTTCGGAATTTTCCCACCTTAGCTTCACATTGGATTTCAAGGTGGCAGACCTGTGAAATGAGTAAATTCCTTTGGATGCAGCCACTTCCTCTGCCTTAGTGTTTCCTCTCACTTTACTTTTCATTCTTGCTAACAGAGTGCCTCTAAAATGTCACAGAAAAGGCCTCTTAAATGTATGGTGGACTATAAGGCACCACACAGACCTCAACCATACATTAGTTCACAGTGGGAAATGGAAGAGACTTTTGTCACATCATAAACACCCAGAAAGTATGTGCAGATACTAATTAATCTAAAGTGGTGCAGACAGTTTAAGGCGTGTGGGTGCCGTGATCTTTTTACTTAGCACAAACTCTCTAGAGATCTGACCCAGGGAGCTGCTCTTCACTGCACGTAAACACCCTGACTCTCTCTCAGACACTGCAGCACATCTCAGTCTGTGGTTGAGAAAAGATTAAGGGGAATATTTGAAGTCGGGCTGCAGCTCAGCAGCAGTCACGCTGCTGTGTGATGTCACAGGCTCGGGCGTGGCAGCCAGAGTCCATGAGAGGAGAGAAAATGCTGACAAAACTACATGGCCTGCTCCTTCTTTCCATGCCAGCACTCTTCAATCCCAGTAAAGGCACAACACCACCACCCTCCATACCACCACCTTGAGTTAAATGAACATGGTTCCAACTGCCCAGACACCCATGCTGCTGGTTTGGGTTAAATAGGGAAGCCAGACTATTGAAGCAAAGGATTTTTACTTCCTGGACCAGAATTTACCACCACTACAATTTTCCATAAGTTTCCTCTCCAATAAAGTATTCTGCAGTTTTTGTGGTAAAGACGTTTTTTTTCCCTTCCATAAATACACATCATATGACGCCGGCATGCATTAACAGTAGTTAAGGCTTCCAGACCCTGAGAAACATTGACATACATAACTTACTGACATACGTAAATGTTTTGTCACATTAATTAATATTAGTAGTAAATAATAGTGTTTCAATTCTATTTTAGTCTATTGGAAATCTGTTAGCTTTAAAATTTGCCACTTTTCATACTTTTTGAGATTTTTTAATCTGAATGTGTTCTGATGCAGCAACACCAAACGAACAACATTTGTCCAAGTTATGCACTCCTTATGATTAATGTAATTTCTGGCAAAACGGTATTCAAACAACCATTTATTACCAAAGATAGCTGGCACACTGAGAAATAGTGTCAGCAGGGGACTGGAGAAAAAGGAAATTCCAAAGTGAGACAAATTTGGTCTAAGTGTTTGATTTGAGCTTCTGGGAGGGGAAAATGGATCACCTTGGGTCAGGACAGGGAATGTGCCGTTGATCATTAAGAACAATGTTACATACGGTTACAGGGCACACCAGGGCCGTGATAAATCCGGCCTCTTTTGTAATAAAGCATTACGCCACAATTGTAGTCCATTTTTATGTATCTCCACTTTAATAATCATGTTTTGTAAAAAAAAAAACTATTTTGCACCAAAATACTGGGTTTGCAACTGCCAGTTTGTTTTTTTTTTATTGTTTTGTGTAGTTAGGTTTAATTGCTTCATTGGATGGGCTTGATCAGGCCAATGAAAAATGGAAGTTAAATTTTATATAATACGAACCAGTTTCCTTAACCCACATCACGCCTGCAGGATTTTGATTGTAAATCATCTGTATTGTACTTTAGTCTAAGACTGGGTTCAAACCTAAAGGAAGACTTACCTTGTCACCTATGAGGGACGTAATTGCAAATGACACAGTTTTAGCAAACTCTCTGTAAGTGACTCACAAATGTATTAGTTGTTACTTGGGTCACTCATAACCCCGCCCCCAACTGAAACAAACCTCTAAATCAAACACACTGACCAAATATAGCTTAGCAACCCATAACGATGTAACTATACTACATTCTCAAAACTCTCAAAATTGGAGAATTTACAAATCAGATGCTTGGTATCTTAAGATTTTGCCAGATCTGAAGACCCAAGAGGAGTAGGATGTTTATTAAACATCACAGAACACTCCATAATGAATTAACCTAAGAGAAAAAAAAACACAAGACATGTATGGGATGTGGCTAAGTTAGCTAACTAACAAAGCTGGCCAAGGCTTTCTTTGTTAACGCACTGGATTTGGTGTCATTTGTGATTAAATAATGAGTTTAAACTAGCATGAACGGTCTGTATTTGGATTCCGGTTATTGAAGTGATCACACAGACACTTGTTTAGAATGGTCTCTGCATATTAAATCTTGTATCACAGATCTTGCAGGACTAAAGCTGACTACTATGTGTAGTACAGATGTACATACAACTTACCGGTTTAACTAGTTTTGTGTGCCACAAGTTCAAGTTTGGTAGCTCTAAAATATGTAATTGGTCTGTATGAATGAAACATTAGAAATATTATGAAACTGCAAATATACTGGAAGGGCACAACGGCACATGCTGGTGTTGAAACATGCTACCTACCGAGACGTGCTTCCGAGCCTTTCTGTGCACACAGTTCCACAGTCTTGGGATTCATACATAAATATATGTTACGTTGCATTGGGGAGTAATATCCTAAAAGCTCTTAAATATTACTTTCGACTTGTACGCATGTATTTTTTTTTTAACCTACACAGTGTTTTAGCAAAATTGTCCTCGACTGACAAAGAAAAAACCCTCGGAAATCTTGATTTCTTTAGCTGTGTTGTCTGCCTCCTAAGTAAGTCATTGCATAATATGTGAAAGTATTAATCTTATTTAAACATATAATATTATTGTCAGGTATAGTTAGTATTGATAGATTTTCACTACGATTGCATTTTTCAACAAGGCAACCCAAATCGTCAGTGCAGGAAGTACATTAATGTTTATTTTGTGTTGCTGCACTTCAGGTTTCATTCCAGACAGAGTTATAATTGCCGGAGAGGCCATGCTATAAGCTCTGCGAAGTCCTGGTAGACAGCACCACTATAATAACCGGATGAGCCACGTATGGGGGAGAACTTAATGTAAAGTTTCTGCTCTGTACACATAGTAATTAGCTTAATTAAAAAGAAACGAATCAAAAAGAAAGTATAGCTTTGCCACAGGAATCACAAGGCTCTCCGACTGTCTTTCTGTCTGTCTGTGTACTCTGTAATCATACACCCATCTACCTGCTGTTGACACACCTGTTTGTTTCCTCTACGTATTTGAAAAACAGCAAGTGTGATTTTATAAAATCATACATAATATTATATATATATGAGCAAAAGGAATGCTAAAACTTTTATACAGTAAAGTGTGTGTGTCCAAACACACCCTAGCCTAAGTCACTTACCTATCCTAACACAAATCAGAATCTAGAACATTAAAAACACAACGAAGCCACAGAAAAAGGAAAAGGACATAAATATACTGCACTTAATAGTAATAGAAAAATGACATAAAATGAGTGTAAAAACACTTTTTCGCTCCCTCACTCATTCACCGTATGTTAGCCAAAACACTTACATTGTTTTTATGGGAGTGTCATTAACTTAAAACATTGTATGTCGAGACTGTTGTAACCCGAGGACCCCCTGCAGTCCAAAATGACTTTTCAAGCTCGACTCATTCTGAAAGTTGGGAATATTTTTCCTTCTTCTGTAAACTTACTTTTGTTGGAAAAATACAATGTTTTGTTCAGTCTGTTACAATATATATTAGGGCAATCAAACAATGAAAATAATTCAGCAAGTCATTTTATTATTGCCATATGAACTCAGCTTTCACATAAAACGTCAATGAAAATCATATAATTTCCATAAAGTGAACACTGTTTCCATCGCCATCGTTCAGAGAGAGCAACAGTGGCTACATGTTCCACACGTGTGTGTCACCAAGCCTGGTCCTGAACTTTCCTGAGATCTCTAGTCACAATAACCTGCTTTGGCTAATTCACATCTTCAGAAGTCCCTGATTGGTGGGAGCATTAAGTTGGAGGGAGGGGCAGCATGTTAAACGCAGGTTGGAGCTAAACTCAGCAGGAAAAATAAAATCCAGAAAGAGGGTCGGTGTCTACTGGTCTACATAACATAAAGCAAATGTAGAGTCAATGGTACAACCTCTCTGTGACTGCTGCCTCTCGTTTTTGCTCTTGTTCATACGTCGTGTGGACTCTTTTTTCCATTCTGTGGTTGCTTTTGTTAGGTTGCTGCTCATTTAATTATTTACAGGTCTCCCCGGGACATTGTCCAGCAAAGTCTGCTTTTTGCTTTATTAGCCATTTAAAAGTTGTATATGCATCAGGGGGCTATTATGCTGGATGCTGTCATAGCAGCACACAGCACATTGAGCAGCTAGGCTTCAGCCCACATTACTACAGGTGGTTTGAATTAAGAATACAAGTTTTAAAAAAGGCGAGTGTAATTTAAGGCATTAACCTTAATAGCTCTAATATTGTATAATATATTTTTTGTATAATATATTTTAATACATATTATAAAATGTAATATTATAAATATTTAATATATGTAACATTATATGTAACTTTCTAGGACTGACACTGAATCTAACCCAACCATTCCTTTGGATTTGTAGTTGACTTTTACATTAAGAAGGCACATACAAGGACACACACACACACACACACACACACACAATGACATGGGAAAGTGTGGAGAGCTTTGATTATGTTTTATGCAGATAAGCAATTCTGCTTCAAACAAAGGGGAATTTGTAAAGTGCAAAAGTGAAGCAGAAGAGAACGGGTGCAGACTAATGGCATTCGGCACATCCGCTGGTAGTGTGGTTTAACCGATTTGACTAAGCATACACAATAAAAAGCACACCACCAGCACTCTGGTACTGAAACCAGCACCTGACTACAATGAGAATTACAGATAAAAGTCACTGCATCTTTCCATTAGTACCAAAGAGAACAGTCACATGTTGTAGTGATTTTCCTCTGTGCTACTATAATGTTTTTATAACCTTTAAGAGTGTATCCCTTTTAGCAGCATCCAGCTTTACACTTCATCTTTTAAAGTCCTCTATTTCAGATACAGAGGACTTTAAAGATATTTTTCATCTGCATTCACTGTTGATAATAATCAGCAACAATGACCATCAAAAATGTGACAAAGGATGCAGGAGCACATCTTGACCTGTGTGAGCAGAATTGCAGAGGCAAGGCAGGTATGTGTGTGTGTGAGTGTGTGTGAGCGCGCACCTGGCACATTGTGCACTGTAAGAATGTCAGAGTGGGGAGTTAGAGACCACAGTACAAGGAAATGATTCAGCCAAACACTATGTGCACAAACACACACACACACACACACACACATATGAATAAAGCCCAGAGGTCGACTAAACACTTTCCTTCTTCCTCAAACCATGGTCGCTTAATCTGTCTCTCTAAACTGACATTTTCCTCACTGTTAGCACTCTGCAGGATGTGTCCATGACTAAATAACTAATTAATTAAAAATGACAGCACAGGTCCATTTTCCCACCGCATTACTCTTAACAGTGTAGTGTGGTGAACTACTTGGCAGCAACTCATGACTGTTTCTAGATTTGGTTCATCCATCAACTATAATTTGAAGAACACTCTGACTAATATCTCCTTGACATGAATGAATCTGTCCTACACACTTCATCCATGACACAGAAATCAAATAAAATCTGCCATTTTTAAAGAGCAAAAGCTGTGCTTAGAAAGAACAAGGAGAAGCTAGGAGGCTTCCAAAGCAAGGACACATGTGTCTTTTTGATCAATTTATGAAAGATCTGTGGTATAGTTTCTCCACCTTCTCTCTGTGTGTGTATTACAGGGCTACTTTAAAGATTCTGTCAAAGAATAATAAAGTTTAAAAAAGACCACATGCTTATGTAAAAAGACGTTAAAACGTTCCTGTGCTTGGGTGGCTTTTTAGAGAATATGTTTTCTAAATAAAATGAATGAGATTAACATTTTTAATGTTTAAATAACCCCCAAAAGACTCACAGAAGAACACTTACATTGGTAAAGTACCTTTAAATTATGTTTCGTATTATACTTTCTGCTAATGTATAGCTTTTAAAGGTTCTTTTTAATTACAAAAATGATTCAATATGGCTTTACGAACATCACTCAATAAATTAATTTCTCAGTTCTCATGTCCTCAGCGGGAGGAGACCATGTGCAAGAAAAGGATGCGAGAAAAGATACCATGGCACAAAATTAGAGATACGCTGTCCATGTCTGTGTGACAAGTGACTTCTTTTGTTGTAGTGCCCACCCTCTGCACTTCCTGGACTATTGTCTATGAAAAAGTTGAGAAGCAGTGTTTCAACAAACTGGTCTTCAGAGACCCTCAGACATTTTTGCCACAACTAAGAGACAAATCCCTGCAGATTGGTTTGAGAGCTAATATGTAAGGCAAAACTCTGCTGTCGTATTACAAAATGTAACTTCTTTCCCTCATTTTGGAGATAAATCAATGTGTCGCCCCGACTAATTGTTGACTAATCACTGCAGACCGCCCTTCCCCCTTAAAAAGAAAAAAAAAACCCATTTGCGAGTCGTGCCCTGCAGCAAGAACAAGTGGACGTGAATGGCCGGCTGACTGACATGTTGCCGTAACACAATATGGTGCTACTTAGTGTGCCCGCCATGGGGCCCAGTGACAGCTCCGCGCCCCGCTGCCTGATTGGTTAGAGATAGAATCCATGTGGCGTTCCACAGCGAAACGCAACCCCGTCGAGGAGAGGCCCCAGGCTAACCATCCGCAGCAGAGAGGGGCCCCAGCCAGCACTCAGCCGCACATGCAGATAGCATTGTGCTTCAGAGAGGCATCCAATTTCCAGACTCGACTTTAGCTTTCTGTGATGGCCTCCTCAGGATCAGCTCCAGCGCTTATCTGATGTGCAGAGGCCGAGTCGAGCTGTCAGCTGCTGGAGCCGTCATCGCTGCACTCGCTCATGCAGGGAGATAAGAGCCTAGCACGCCTGTGTTTGGGTGGATAATGACCCACGTTTAGGAGCAATATCAGCAGAGCCGACTTTCTCCTCTGCCTGAACACACGCGCGTGCACAGACACACGCACACACACATACACACATACATACTCACATACCATTCCAGCTTGCAGAGTATTCAGTCTAATGCTTATTATCCTGCTCTTCATCACCAAGCAGGGAAATATGCAGGTACAGTGTTCCGCTCACATTTTAAATTTAAGAGGGACGTATCGATATGAGACTTGTGGATAGATTTCAACAAAACTTTTTATGTACATTTTGCGAATACATAAATATTCACAATTTTTAAGCGAGACCGTCATTTAAAAATAATTTTCTGCTGATATTGTCATGATTGTGATACCATGGTATACGGCAAAGCAGAGACCCACCATAGCAGAGACCCAAGACTGCTAGTGGCACCTCTGAGGTTCCCTTGAGCAAGGTGTTTCCCACACTCTGTGTTCCTGGCTGCCCACTGCTTCACTTGGTGAATAGGTTAAATACAGAGAGAGCATGTGCTGGTATGAGTCATGTGAAACCAGCTACTGCATCTTTTAAAACTGCCACTAATGGTTGTGACACCTGGGTTCTAACTCACAATATTCTAGTTACAAGGTCAATGCTTAGACAGTTGTGCCACCAGTTTCACCCAAACTGCCAACTTTAAAAGCTAATCAATTATAATAGACTTACTAAGCATCAACAAATCCTGTTTCAACTTTGAAAGATTCCAAAATACTGGAAAAGATAAATAAAGACTTCAAATAACACAGGTCAACAAAAAATGTAATCATCAGAAACCATAACAAACTTTTCTAAACCGGTTTTTCATGTTGATTTCAGATCTGCTTTCATTTTTTTAGTCACATCAACTTTTTGAATTATGAGTAACATTAGATTTGCAATAGACTTGCATGCGTTTTTTTTTTTAAACCACAAGCACCAATCAAGTAACTGTTTCATTATTTGAAGTGCAAAGTCAGACAGGCAACACTGTAGCATAGATATAATGGTCAGTGTCAGTCAGCTACCACTGTTTCTTCCAAAACACTTAGAATATGTTTATTATATGCTAATATAACTAGCGTCATCACAAAAACTGAACGTGCGGAAAAAACAAAACACAGATTTGAAATCAGCATGAAAAACACTACAAAACCCACATAAACTTATCTCTGATGATTTTGACCTGTTGACCTGTGTAATCACAACAAGTACCAAACTGGCAGACAAGTTGGTGCAAAGGTCTACTGCTCCCTGATAACACCCAGCATTGATGTTATTCTACTACTACCACAGGAGTGTGTATTTGCTAGTCTGTATGTATTTACGTGTGTGTGTGCATATTTGTTTGCATGTGCATTTATGTGTGTGTGTGTGTGTGTGTGTGTGTGTACATTTCCTCAATTTTTCTCACAGCCACTCATAACTCATGAGTGCTCACATTCTGTAGATGGAGAGGCTTCCTAACAAGCTGCTCTTTGTTTCTCTCTGCCACAAATTGCTTGAGGAATGCCACAGAAAAACAACAGCACACACAACAGAGCAATGCAAACCAAGTAGAGCCATGCAGAAAGCAATGCACATTCATTAAGACAATTAGGGAGAAGAGATAATTAGGGTAAGAAGCAAAAAACTGTGTGTATATTTGTATGTGTGTGTGTGTGTGTGTGTATGTGTGTGTGTGTGTGTGTGTGTGTGTGTGTGTGTGTGTGTGTGTGTGTGT
>JBBJLR010000133.1:13538063-13549360 GCA_037577145.1 Brachypetersius gabonensis
AGTTGTAACGCAAGCGTTACTGAATATGTAGCGAGTAAAATATTACTGAAAATTGATTAGTAATGCCTTACACTACTACATTACAGCAAAAAGTAATACGTAACTGTAATACATTACTTTTGTAACGCATTACACTCAACACTGGAAATAGACAACAGACTATAAATAATAAACTAGTAAATACAAACAAATAAATAAATAAAAAACAAATAAATAAACTAATAAATAAATAACAGGGACTTAGAGATTCTTGTTAAGATTAAGTTTCTCTACCAAGTCGCACAGTCTCAAAGCATTCTTGCTCTCCATCAGTTGAAAAACAATAGTAATATAGAACTTTGTAGAAAATGTAGACTTTGTTAGAGCTTTTACCCATCTACTCTTATGGAGAAAAAATAGCCCAAGAATGAGGAACGTGAAGAAACGGCGGCGGCAGGTTGGATGAAGTACTAAAGTAAGAACAGAAAAAGATCTGAGGCCCCATCTGAGCTGAAGTGGAGCAGAAAGAGAACCAAGTTCCCTTTCAAATGAACTCACGCTGTGAACATAAAAGGAGCTGAGTTCCTATTTTGTTGGTCAGCTTTTTGGGCCACTTCTAGAGGACAGAGTTTGGTTCCTTTAAAGAGAAAGATATGTGAAAATACCCCAAGAAAACACTGATAGCAGTTTAGGATTGTAAACTAGAATCCTGTGTGAAATATTTAGTAACATCAGTTCATGGTGTGGTGCAACCTGTTTAGACATAGTGTGTTTTCACATATAGTCCTCTTTAAAGAACCCGAACTCAGACCTCTGGAAGTGGCCCAAAAAGTGCACCAATAGAAAGGGAATGCGGTTCTTTTTATGTTCACAGTGTGAGTTCATTTAAAAAGGGACTCAGTCCTTTTCTGTTAATACTTTAGTTCCTCGTTCAACCTGCCGCCACTGTTTCTTCACGTTCCCCATTCTCGGGATATTTTTTCTACATGAGAGTAGATGAGTAAAAGCCCTACCAAACGTCTACATTTTCCACAAAGATCTATGGTACATCACTATCTGATGTGGAGCAAGAATGTTTTGATTCAGAGAAACCTTTAAAGAAACTTTATCTTGACAGGAATTTCTTGGTCCCTTTTATTTATTTATTTATGTATTAATTTGGTTTTGATTTTTTAAATTCTGTTTTTAATTATTATTTATTTTTAAATTTCAATATAATAATAATCAATTTAAGGGCTGAAACCGACCAAAAGTGTAAATACAACCTTAGCAGTGCATAAACCTGAACTAAACAATAAGTTGTAACTAGTCTGTGTTTAAACAGCTGGTGCACCAGAGCTCTGTTTCAGTACCAAAAGTCATGAAGCTTATGACTGTGTGTGGCATTTGGTTCTTAGATGTTTGGATTAAAAGAAAGCTACATCAATGGTGTTCTACAATGTGAATCCAGCACCAGTGGATGGAGTCAAAAACATCCATGTTTGTCAACCTTTTCAGCCAAAGAGAGGAACCTGAAGACTGAAACACAAGCTCTAGCCATGAACCCGTTTCAGAAAGTCAAACACAAGGGTGTGGCATAATTGGGACCACAGAAGCCTGGGTGCAGTTTTTTCTGTCTTAGAAAAAATGAGTTACTTTGCATTTACCATAATGTTACAGCAGTTGCGAATTTTACAGACAGCAAATATGAGGCTCTAAGATTGATCATATCTTCATGCGGAATGAGTTGCTGTTGATGAACAGATCGAATCCCTTCTCTTTTTGCATACACAACACCAGAGGCACGTCTCTGTGTGATCTCTCTGTGGACAGGGTCGACATTCAGCACTGATTACAACAAAAACAATGCTGATAGTAGTAAGGATTCAAAGAGCACTTTGTATGGCTTAACAATAGAGATTCAGAAATGCATATGATGAAAACACCTCCTTTTCTAAGCTAAAGGAACAGACACAGTATGTAATCAGATGCTGCTTTTTCCTAGGAGAAAGAGCGAGTAGTGCTGGGGGCTGTGGTGTGTGTGTTTCTCACTCCAGGACTGATGTATTTTCAGTGTGTGTGTGACATACGACCATGAAAAGAAAACAGGGAAAGGAAAGCAGCTTGGCTCAGCCTGTACTTGGCTGAAGCACAGCAGAGGAGAAAGGACAAGGAGAAGAAGGAAAAGAACTGATGACAGTGAGAGCTTATCCTCTCCCTCAGGCCCTGAAGGTGTGAGAGGCCCTACTGCTATCCATCATACATACACACAAACACACACATATGGGCAAGTCATCCAATATTCTTGCATTATTAATAAGCAGGAGTCACATTCATTTAAAGCAACGTGCATGGTGTGTGCGTTTGTGTACGTGCGCATGTTTAAATGCGAGAGAATGAGCACACATCCACTTGCAGTGTATGTGCACACGTGCTGACGGAGAAGTTTGGCTGTCCTCTCAGTGGTTCCTACTCCACATAGTGGATAGGCACTGACTGCTGAAACAATACTGGCAATGAGACGGAGTATAATTTAGTTTACACTGGAGCAGATGCAGGGAGGTGCACAGCTGGCTTAGCCCTGTGGTTCAGAGGATACAATTACAGGTAAGCAATACCCATCGGGGCCACAGCCAAAGTGCCAAAGCTGCAGCGAAAATTTCATATATTTGCCACTTCTAATTCAACAGGGGAAGGATTTTTTTCAGACAGTCAAGAAAACAAACTCCACTCTCTCTTTATCTCTTTTTATCTTTCTAAGTAGCTTTTTTCGTTCTCTCTCTCTCTCTCTCTCTCTCTCTCTCTCTCTCTCTCTTTCCTTCTGAAACACACATCACCCCCCCCCCACACACACGACTCCCTACCTCCATATAAACAGCAAAAGTATTTTTACTCCTTCTGAGTCATACTCATACACCCTCGTAAACATACAGACTTTATTTTCTATTTGTACCTAAACCCACTTGGTCATTGTCCTGAGTTTTTTATTGCTTAAGTAATCAGAAAATAAGCCAAAAGAAAACGACAGTTATTTACTGCAAATGCTTATGAGTCAGCACAAAGCAGAGAGAGTGCTTGACCATTAAACCACTGCACTTTTTTTTGTGGAATAGATCCTATTTTGTTATGAACATTATTTCAACTGTGCACAACAAAACACAAGCTCACCTAACATTGTGATTTTTCACATGCACACAAAATGTCATTGGAAATGAATAACACACTCTAAATGTCCATATTTTCAAAATACGTTTTTTCCTTATATTTAAAGCTACTTTTTTGCTAATATCCCATAAAGCTTGATCGATTAAACACCATTTGTATTCAGACCAAAACACACTGAAACACAGGCGTCTCCTCGCCGAGGTCAGGGACATGTTGTCAGTCTTGAGTAAGATAAGCACCATTTGTTGAAGTTTGTGTTTGTGCATGCATGCGTGCAAACTTACAAGGTCACAGACGTCTCAGCTATACATGATGGTCATACATCTGAACTCAGGGTCATTACTTCTATTTGTGCTGAGTTGACTGAACAGACAAAGTTCAGAGTCCAAGGAAAAGCATGGAGAAAAAAAAAGTAAGATCATCCAGAAGTTTTTATTGGGCAAGGAGGATGGATTTAGGAAGACGACCCCTATAGTGTTCTGCTGCCACCTCAGCAAGGTCTGTGAAGCCTGACTTTAAGAAACTGCCAAGTATTTTGATTTTGCTCACATGTAAATCTTTCATCATGTCCCCAGTAAATGGAAGCAAACCCAGACCCAGGAAATAATACATAATAATCGCCTGATAATTTTTCTAAATTAAGTTTGTATCTCCCATCAATCACAATTTGTGAGAATGGCCTTTAAATAGATGCTTTTGACGGATCCCTGAGTGGGACAGCTAAGAGAAGCTGATGTCATTGACTGAGTGACTGATTCACTATTGTTAAAACATGCATATGCAAGAGTTTCAGGGGGAGGCAAGAAGCATAGGCGGTGCCAGTCCCAATTTGTTTGATGTGGCTGCTACAAAGGATGAAATGAATGTAGCAATCCAGGGCTTGGTGCCACAAAAAGGGACCAGTGTTCTCCCACCAATCACTCATCACATACAACTATGGATGTTAGAGAACATTCAGTTTCATCTAATGTTTGTTAGATAGCTTTGTTTGTGCTAAACAATAGCAGCTAACTGCACGTCATGGTCTGGCTAAACTAGGCTTGTCTAGGATGGAAATTCCTCAGAAAAGTGACCTAGATTTTGTACAGAGTAGATACTTAGCCCACAAGACAGCAAAAGAATTGTACATTACTTTTTCATTGACATAGACTGACCGTTGATACGAGTAAAATGTTTAGGCACTACTTATAGAAAGGAAAAAGTTATGCATGTGTCTTTCTAAATAAGTACACACAGACAGCGAAAAGTACTACATAACCAGCATGCGAGATGGAGAAGGAGGACAAAGGCTGTGGGGGAGCAGTGGATGCACTGGGGCAGTGGAACAGAGCACTTATGAGAGAGCTTGTGGAGATAGTTATGAGAAAGGTGCTCAGCATGGGAACAGGGTGAGAAACCATAATTGGATGGATGTGGAGGACTGAAAGATGGAGGAATGGGCTCAGGAGGTCTGAGTACATCGTGGAGGAGAGAAACAGAGGGTCTTTGACAGAGGAAAGCGTGACGATGTAATAGAATCATTTCGCTATGCAGAGGGATGACAAGCTCTGATGGATAGATGGGAGGGGTGCAGTGGGGAGAAATACTAAAGTGTTTTTACAGGCCAGAGAGGAGGGAACCTCTGTGGAGGTGTGTGGAGAAAGTGGGCCAACACTGAGTGTGTGTCTATTTCCAAAAGCATGTCCAAGCTAAGCAGGAACAGGCTAGCTTAGGTGAGCTGAAGTTTGTTTCATTTCATTTCTCACAGCCTTTGCAACTGTTCAGCTCTGGTTTCAGAAGTCTTAACATCAAGCAGAAACTGGTGTAAAAGCAGAACGAGTACGTGAGGCAGTCACTCTTTAAGGGCAGATGAACTTCTTTCTGCTTTTTTGTAATCACTTAATGACATGAACAGTGTAAACGTAAACCCAGATAGGGGCTAATGAAGACTCGGATGATTATTCATGGTATGTGTTCAATACGTTTTTTGTGAGGTGTCTTATGTAAAGAAGCTTTCATGAGAAGAGGAATGACTCTCTTGGAGAGTTTGTTGGGACACTATATCTCTCTCTCGACAGTTTTATCTCTCTGCTGGGAGACGAGTGGGAGGGAGGAGAGGGAGAGGGAGAGAGAGAGAGAAAGAGAAAGGGGGAGAGAGGGAGAAAGAAAAAGAAAGAGAAAGAAAACAAATGAAGACAGAGCAAAAGAGAGACAGAGGAAAGACAAAGGTGAGAAGATAGAAAAATGGACAGACTGAAGGAAGGTGAGAGGGAGAAGCAAAGAGAGAAAGAGAGAAATAGAAAGAAAAAGAGGAAAAAGAGAAAGAAAGTTGGAGAGAGTGAGGAAGGAAAAGAGAGTGAGTGAGAGAGAGACAGTGACGGAAATGGGGGAAAGGCCAGGTGGAGGTGAGGTTGAACCAAATGAAGTGAAAGACTGATCAAATGAGTAAGACAGTAAAAAAGGCAAGAGAATGAAAGAGAGTAATATGAGTAGTAGTAGTTGGATACGAGGCAGAGTGTTTCTTTCACTCTCTCTTTCTCTCTCTCACTCTCTCTCTTTCTCTCACTCTCAGACACGTGTGCAGGCTTAATCAAGCCGACGCCAGAGTGCAACATTTTCATTCTTGCCTCTGGCCCCATGCCTGACAGGTCCCACTGACACAGCACTCAGCGCTGCGTGCACACACACACACACACACACACACACATACACACACACACACAGCCTCAGCCAAGACGCTTGCTACAGCCAAGCAAATGGGCTTAGCAGGGCAGTGTTACTGACACACACACACACACACACACAGTCTATATATTCCCATTAATTGGTCAAAAAAATATGGCCACGTTTTTCATACACAGTGCACAGACCTTATAACCAACACTGCCCTCGTGGACTATGATTAATGTGCAATTTGTACACTGCTTCCAGAACAGGAACTGGAGGGAAGCTTCAATCCAGCAGGCTGAACTGGCAAGCAGCAAATGTAAGGTAATACTGTAAAGGCTGCGGTATGATATACAATTACCAAAGGAGAGTAAAACATTAGCACATAGCCATTAGGCCTGTACATACACATGCATGTGTGCACCTACTGTCTACTAGACCTATAAACCATTCGCAGCTCCTGTTTTTGATCACTGTTTGTCTGCTTGGTATCTGGAACCCGCCTGGCGCTGCTGAATTGCTGGCCTTTTTACTATGAGCACTAATGACCTGAAATTGCTTACTGAAACACACATCAACAAATAAATAAGTTAATTGAGGGCTAAAGCAAGCCAAATGCTCTATTTACTTTTGGAGAATATTGCTCAAGGGATATTAACACAATACTGCAGCTTTGTCATTCCTCCTAACAGTCTGTGAAAAAAAGCAGCCATCGTTTTTTTTCCTGTTAAGGTTGCTGCCTGACCTCTGTCCTTAAGGAAGGACGCTTTAATAGAAACAGCGTGTGGTTACTATTTAAGGGCTCAGACACAAGAAGTTCAAATGAGGATGAAGACAATGAATGCTGCCAACAGGATATGAAATCCAGTGTTGTAATACCTATGTCCAAAGTTCTTCTGTTCACAAATTTTCAAAATGAGCAAATGCGGGACAGGCAGTTCACTGAGCTTTAAGAATTAATTGTTGTTTTCCTTTGTTCCTAACGACAAAGAGACAGTATCCAAGAAAACAGCATTAGGTTTTTGTACAGAACAATTAGTTAAAGAATGGAACGCGATATATCAACAGAACACACACATGATAGATTAGGAACTTAGAAACTTTATTTTAGGCTTCTGCCATAGAAAACAGCAAGCTAATATCTGCTGTCCCATGTAAGTTAAGGACATTCTGAGTAGAGACAGAACAACACCATTTTTTCTTTTCTTTTCTTCATGAAGACTGTTGCTGGGTTTTTTTTTCCTTTAAAAAAATATTTCCTTTTTTTACTGGTCTGAAAGTTATATTTTTCTTATATTTGACAGTGGCAAAACCAAAAAGGTTACCTGGTATTGTGCCTCATTCAGAAAAGTAGTTCAGGCTGAAACACTATTCATAACTTGAGTATAAATGGGTGGAACTAAATAGCTATATGCTACATAGACAGATATATGTAAATGTCCATCACAGAAACAATGAATTAAAACCGGGATGTTAATAAACAAATAAACTGACCTCGCAGACTCTGGATTACAGTATACATACATACGGCATACACGGAAACCTTAACAATGTTTACACACTTCATCATATTCAATAATTTAAAAAAAACAAAAAACAAGTACAAATTTTTTTTTCATGACAAGGGCCCACTTTACAAAGATGACCTTCTAAAGTTCTTTTCATGTATAAAACTGATTTCCTGCAGGTACCAGTCAAATACTTAGTAACGATTTCCTCTAATATTGATCATGACATGGAAATGTCGATGTATGCTCTGACAAATTAGGCCAGCTGGAGCTCTTTACCAGTTAACAAACATACATGTGGATATTTTGGACATTTTGTGCCTTTACACTTAAACTATCCCTGTGCTGGAAAATCTCTTAAAATATGTGACCATTAATGTCACCTACTTGAAATGTTAATGTGGGTCACTTATGTTGAGAAAACTAAGAGGTGGTTAAAGATGTGTATAAGTGAACACCAGCACCATAAGCACTGTTGACACTGTAAACTCAGCTACTATGCATTTTCCAAAAGCAACTCATTCTGTGTACATTTCACTCAAGTTGTGCCAGTATGTGTCTACGTCACATCCACATTTCTGTTTATAGAGGAGAAAGCTATCGCAGCAAACTGAAGAAACTGAATTAGACATAAACTGAAAGGTTCTTTTTGCAAATAAATGACTCCAGGACCATTCAGAACATGGTCCATGTAGTCCCTGCACTTTAAACTGGCCTCATAAACGAAGTCATTTCAGATGTTGAAGACACTACAGTTTACTCAGGAAGTGCCCCCAGTCTGTGTATCATCTGAGGAACTGAAGCTGAGCACAGTGCCAACAGGATATTAAACACACTGATGTCTATCAGCGGGGGGTTAGGGGGTTGGGGGGTTGTGGGGGGCTCTCCCAGGAGAGGTTGCACTATTCTCCAAGCAAGAGAAAGACAATATTAGCCATGTTCATGCAGCGATTCGGGGTCTGAAGCCAAGCTGTACAAAGCGAGTACAAAGTCTAACAGCTCAAAATTAAATTGAGTTTCCGAACTGCTTATATGTGACACGTTCTAATGGACTATAAGAAGCACTATAAGAAGCAATCTCTGCACTCTCAGTAGTCCACACAGGTGAAGTCATTTGAAATGCTAAAGACTCCTGACTTTTGAGGGCTACAACTATAACACTTCAGTATTAGGGGGTATTAAAATGCTCTTGTAAATGACTTCTTAAGCCTCATAAAACCAGAAGTCACTAACTAACTGGCTGCTGATTACAACATTATTAATCAGTAACTAAAGGGATTTTCTAGAGCACATTTATTAGTGCCTTATGTATTATATGTATTAATTTTTGGGCAAAACCCTTAAATAAACATTATCATGCCCTGATTAAAATTATATTGTAATTAGAGACCAAGCCATTATTAATCCTTATCAAGCCAGAATTCAGTTAATAACTGGCAGCTAGTTACTACTTTATTAAGCAACAACAAGGCTGAATTAAGCATCTTCCACACAAATTTCAGATTTTAAACTGAAGTCTATTTTATGCTATTTGCAAGAATGTGCCACTCCCCTTATGGTTTTAAAATGAGTAAGCTGTCCTAATTTAGCCAAACAAAGTCCAACTAAAACTATGTTAATCAAATGTTAATCTATTAATTGAGATCAGTGGATCATGGATGAATGTGAAAACCAGGGTCTTTCTAAAGGAAAAATCCCAAGACTGGGCCATCTAAGCGAATCCACTGCTGTGTCACAGAGTAAGAAAACAGAGAAAACCAATCATAAACAAATTATACAAATGTAGCAACAAGTACCTAGTGCACATGTGCAATTTATGTGTGGTCTTGAAGCTCTGCAGCATGATTTACACATTCACTCGAAGACTGAGCATAGCAAGTATACATTTAAACCTATTTTCTGGGCCTCCGAAGTCCATTGTGTGTGCTTGCAAAAGGGTAAGTACATCTGACATAGATAATACTGAAATACACACACATTACTATGTAAAACACCATTGTGTATAGCAAATTAATTTTAAAAAAGCTAATTCACCACTTAATGAAGTAATGAGCCAATTAATTACCAACTACTGCCTTGATAAGGCTTAATACAAGGGTGCTGTAATGTCCTCCTAAACTGACGTACATATTCACACCTGTATAATCACTACAGATTAGAATCGGATTGAATGGGTTTTGAATCCATTAGGCTTGAATCCATAGCAGGAGACAATTTGCAAGCACACTTGATTTGATGTGCAGGCAGTGTGGCCACTCATCCACATAAGGACTAAGCGCACATAAGAATGAAAATGTTTAGTCTGTGCCCTTTGAGGAAATCAAAATCAAAAATGACAAAGTGCTGTGTGTGCCGACCTGCTCAGCTGGCCAGGTGAGCCATTGTCTGTAAGGAACAAGTAAACAGGTTCATAATAACATGCCAAGCATTCAGCAGCAGAATGACAAGAAGCTTATGGAACGTCCTTATCTGACCGCATCAAATGGGAAGAGGAGTGTTCTTCCCCGTCCCACACTCTCTGTTTCATTTTTAGAACATCATATTCACTAACACAGCTAAAGTGCTCCACAGCTTGTGGCTCGTCACCAGCAAAGGCAAGCTTTATCACAGCGCATTACAGTACTTTCATAATAATTCAGCACATCTGACTCTGTTTATTTTATAACGCCAAGTTTTAAAGCCCACAGCTTGACTGTAGGTTAACCTTGACCTGTCAGTCAACCTGAGTCAATCCACATCCAGGAAGTGTCTATGAAGTTGCCAGACGTGTTGCCAAATGATCTGGAAAGTAGAGTGCTGGTAAATATTGAAAATAGTCTGAAAAATGCATTAAGAAAACTAAAAGCGTATCCCCTTAAAGAGGGCAATTTTTTCATGTATACACACATATACTTACAAAAAGAACAGTGGTTTGATCAGCTTGCTTGAAAAAAAAGTAATCTTAAACTTAACTGTTCCCAAACAACCTACTAGCTTCCCTACCTCCAAACTCGCGATTGTTTCATGTTTACACATGTTGTGCCGAACAGGCTATAATGTATTGCTAACTCGATTGACAATGTGCAGCACTGCATTCAGGGTTTTTTTAGATCATATTGATCGTGCCAGAACTAAGTGTTGCTAAATCCTCTGTAAAGTACAGAGTACTGGTAAATAATCTCATTAAACGCATCAAGCAAACCATATCTCCTCAAAGAAAATCATTTGTTCCAAGATACGCAGATGCACTAACCAAAAGAAAAGTTAGGTCATTGACTCGCTTAGCTACAATCAAGTGAAATAAAGAACCTGCCATTGTAATCTGACTTTTCGTTGTGCTGTGTAATCTTTTTGAAGCTTTGGACGCTATCTCATTGACCTTTTTGTGGAGTGAGTGTGTTAGGCACATATCACAAAGCCCCAGATTTAATCTCCTAATCATTTACATTAGCATCTAAATTTGAACCATGTGTGCTTTATTCTTCACCCAGGGATGGGTCTTCGAGGTGCATTCGGTCAAAGAGAGAAACAGTCCACATGCAATCTGATTCATCATGCTTTAATACAACAGAGCACTCTAGAGCAATTCCTGGAATCATTACTGCCCCTTGTTGTAATTTTATAATGCAAATAATATAATTTGCTGAGAAGAAACATACAAAGCCAGAGAGCCAGGATCACCTTAGGTTGCAGTTTTCCATCTGCACATGACAGAAAATCTGCTAGCTATGAAGTTATTCTTCCCTTTCAAGGCTTATATGGTCCATATAGCTTGACATAACACAAACCTAAAGTCCTCTGCTGCCCAAACATGACATGGGAACATGAGTGTGCAACAGTGTTCTCAGTGCTCTCACAGCAGCACACCGGATCCTGGGGTTTACCACTGGCTTGACCTTATAACAGCCCTGAATGCACATGTACATCTACAAGTGTGGGAAGTGGGGTTTCCTTTATACAGTGACTCTTTCTCTCTCTCTCTCTCTCTCTCTCTATCTCTCTCTCTCTCTCTCTCTCTCTCTCTCTCTCTCTCTCTCTCTC
>JBBJLR010000133.1:13549460-13562310 GCA_037577145.1 Brachypetersius gabonensis
ATATATAGTTAAATAAATTTCATAACAATGCAAACACAGGTTCACTGGAGTAGTGACATGATATATATATATATAAATCTTAAAATATGAACTCTGTGAACTGATCTTTTTATAGTCTGAGCTCTGGTTTCCACACAGCTCCAGGAACATCTGAACAGCAGGATAAGACATGCTTAGAGAACCAGAAGGTAAATAAACCACATGTACATTATTGTCACAGACATTTAGTCAAAGATTACTGTCTGATATTAATTTACTCTTACGAGGTTAGCACTAATACCAGACGTTTGGCCTGTAGTGGAGCTGTACAGAATGACTGCTCGAGTCCTGTGTGCTGTTCTTGTTGATAGAGTAGTGTCATTTCAAGTGGATCACTCCAAAGCAACACTGTCCGGGTCAGGGACCAGTCTAAATACCTCAGACTAATCCCACTCTCTTTGTGTAGACTGGTGAGTAAGTGTGAACGGAACTGCTGTGTTTGTGTCAGTGCTGGGAAACGCCCTATAGCTTCAATCAGCAAACTCATGTGAAGTCGGCTGAGGCAGACAACCTTCCACTGCCTTGTCCCAACTGAAAGATAGGCTGCTAAAGCAAGTTCACAAACAAAATCATAATACTGTTCATATATCAGGGAAAAGAATGTGTAATATCTTAGTTTGCAGAAAGGAATATGTAAACCTGAGCTGGAAGTTATAGCTGTCGTTCAACTGATTTAGATCTAAACCCATTACTCCTGCCAATCTACACTCCTTTAACAGAATGTTTTTTCAATGCTATTTTTAGATTAACTTTAATATTTATAGAACTTTACATCTAACTGAGGTGAAAATTCTTTTTCATTTTTTTTATATTACTTTCAATTTATGTCACAAATTACTATAATGAGTAAGGGAAACAGAATATGCTGAATTTTGTTTTAAAACTCTGATTATCTTTGATCTGCATTTTTGAAGCTGACTGAGGGAGATGGTGCCACAAGTAGTATGAGAGGAAATAGAAGCAAGGCCAACAGGTTTGTGTCCATGCTAGGTCGACAACTAACCCCAAGAGACCAGCCGTTCCTTCCACTCGCAAATGTCTGCTACTTGACCAAAAACTGCATTTAAGACATCAGTTTATATTGTGTTTGACAAAGCAGGAGGAGAGGGACTACTGTGTTTTCATTCTCAGTCATTTAGCAAAATGGGTTAGACTTAGTGAGGCTTGGACTGTTTGTGTGTTTCATTAGATGTGATTACTTGTGTATAACTGTTAGGACCAAACTCATACTTAAAAGCACATTTCAGCCAATATGGATGAGCCAGTGTATCGTCTGAGCCCAGTCTTACGAGTCTTCGTGCAGCCATCACAATATCAAACTACGTGCTGAGATCATGATTTAGGCCTTTTTTTGTGCTGGGATAACACTTCACTTTTTCGTGCTAGGACAACGCTTTACTACCCTCTCGTTTTTGTTTGCAAAGAGTATTTGAAACAAGTTGAAATGCCATGAGATGGGGAAAGTCCCTAACCCTAACCTTAACCTTAACCCTAACAGTCACCAGTTAGTGCAGATACTGGTGGTGTTACGCACTGTACATTAAAATACATAGGGTAATGAAGCGTAGTGAACACGAAAAAAGCCCTAAAGCCTGATTACAGCACGTATTTTGATTACACTGAGTAAAAGTCATGAGATTGGGTTCATCGCCTAGGTTAAACTAGCCAATTAGCTTAACCCTTTCCATGTGCCTAGCAGGAGCAATTGAGTTATAGATGTTTGACCATAGCATCTAGTTATGGCCACACAGTCATATGTTCCACTAGTAACATTTAAGAGCTAAAATTCAGAAACATCTGTCCCCCTCCTCGCTCTTTGTACAACTCATGCAACTCAATCCTGGCCTTGAAAAATCCCTCTCCGTAACCTTACCCCCCTGCGCCTAGCGGTACAAGGCAACCACCAGCGTGTTTAATGGAGGCCTGCAAACATACGACTAGTGGGGGGGGATGAACAGAGATCTCTCTATACAGCCAATGGCCATATGGGGACCAGGGCTGGAGGTGGTAATTGATGGTATCTGTCTATGGCTCTGCGACCCGGCTAACAGACATGCAGAAACGCTGCAATGGAGGTTAGAAGGAAAAAGAGGGCAAAAGCTAGTGTTACATCCCTCCTACCCCATTCATTCATTTATTCATGTGGGGGGCCCATGATCACAAAGAGTTAAACCCACCTCCCCCCCAGTCAACAATGGGGTCTCCACCAAAGGATAAAGCTCTTAGTTTAGCTCATCTCAGAAGAAATAAGTCTGGGTCACACAGCTACTGTATGTTCAGAGCCAGAGAGGCCGTGGCACAAGGACACACTACATCCTTTTAACCCTTTACAACAAGAAGAACAGACCGAGCTGCTGCTGACCAGATGGTGGACGACCACAATGAACATTAGCTGTGCCACAATGATGTGAAGGTAACACACTGGCAGTACAGAGTGGCAGCGCATGTGGTGAGGACAGCTATATAGTGCAGTGTCACTGGCCAGGAACAACAGTCTGTACACCTGGTCTCCTATCGCTTTAACAAACCACACCTCTTCATTAAAACTCTTCCCTGACAGGGTATGCACATTTCTTTTTAAACTACTTTTATCTCCCAAATGTATCCCCATCCATACTGAAATTGCAGTACAGCATCAATTATCAACGGTGAGACTTAAAAATACTTTAAAATGAAAGTTTTTCAAGTAAAACACAGCTAGCTGTGCACAGTTGCACTATCCATTAAGGGCTTACGGAATAGTGCATTATTAAGGGCAGAATTATTTTTATTCCCTCACATTCACTGTGCTGCAGCACACCAAATGAAACAGGACTAATTACACTCTCTTTTTAACAAATCATGAAGTTGGCCAGTGTTATTTAAGAATGGACAATATCTAAATAAACATTCTGTATGTATGTAGTAACACTGTGTACATATGTTTTCAGTAGATGGTTATGTTTTTCACAGGAATTTTGCAAGGGAGAATACTTTCTTCACTAGTACCTTTGTTATTTCTTAAATTTCACAGCTTTTTCTTTTTTATGAATCAATACATTCTGCACTGTACCTGAAAAATAATAAAATAAAACCTCAAACAGGTCATACTTATAAATTCAGCATCAGCAGCCCTTGGAAAAGAATATGTAGACAGCGTCAACAGTTTGCCCACCAGTCAGTGTTGCCCTCCTCTGCAGGGCTGTTTTGTACAGGCTATGTTTGAGTAGGTGCACCCCAATTGTCTCTGTTTGCATGAACAGACAGAGAGGTGCTGAGGAGCCTCTCCATTTGTTCAACTCTCATCTATTCAGCTTCCACAAACACAGACCCTTAAACAGCTCTGGCACAGCAGGGCTTCAGCCAGTCACCACTGAAATGAGCAGTAGAGATGGGACACCATAGCTACGCATCATTTCTCTAACAAGCTGTCTGAACTTCCAATGTGGTAATGAAGGTCATCTACACAAGCTTCATAAACATCACAAAAGAGTGATTATATGAGAGTGAATATTTGCCTTTTACTTTTTAGTCATTCATGATCTTGCTTTTTGGTTGAAACGCAGATGAGTTCAAATGCAAACAATGTTGTGATGCATCATGATGCTATTAAGTCTCTTGTAAATGAAAAGACTACATATTTAGTAAAGTACATATGCTTATTTATGGCTAAAATATAACTTTCAGGCTTTGTTCAGATGTACCCCCCTTTCAAAAATCATTAAACAGTGAAATAGTTCAAATAATCATAAATGAATAATTTAGAGATTTACATCCCAAATAGAAAAGGGTCCAATGATATACACTTTGCAAGTGAATAACCTGCTACTGTATTTACTATTCAATACTGCATGCTTTAGTCAGTTGTCTTTCTTACACTTCTTGCACCAACCAGAACACAGAGCACTGAATCTTAAATATGAGAGAGACAGCCCTAAAGGAGCCAGGAAAGAAGCCGTCCAGCATGTGTTGTCTCTACTGCTGCTACTGCATTTGAAGGCCCTGAACAGTGTGTCTCCAATGGTCAGCTATGAAAACAGTCAAATATCATCATAAATTAAACCAATACTAGTTTGCAATGTTTTCCATTTTGACACACAGCTGGTAGAAGAAAAGGTATCTCTGTGACCATAATTGATGTGTTAATTGCTGTAGCGTCTCTGCCTGCAAAAGTCTTGAGCTTTCTTCACACCAGCCCTTAGTATCTGTAGCCACCATCCGAACTCACGCCATTTCATTAACAGATAAATGCAAGTGCTGAGCTCATGCTCGACACCTTCAATAGCAAACTGAATATGATGCCCCAGGCAGCTCTCTCACTCTCTCTCTCTCTCTCTCTCTTTCTCTCTCTGGGGTCACGCAGAGGACTACAGAGAGAGGGTGAACTTCTGACTCTCTGCCTGAATGACACGCACCATTGTGAAGAGATATTCAACATGTGAAAGAAAAGAAAGGGGAAGGACTACGATGCGTAATTTCTCTCTGCATGTATGAAGTCTCTTGCACATACATGATACCCACACATACTCCTGAAGATGTGTTAAAAATGCAAATTGCATAGTGTTTAACCAAGGTCAGCTACCAAAAGAAGAAGAAAAAACAACAAAAGAAACGTCACAGGGAAATCAGAATTTGAATTGCACAGACAAAGGAGGAGAGTATTGTGTCTAGCACAGCTGCTACAATCATCAGATGAAAGAGGCTGCAGATCTGTGAAACAGTACCTTCTTGCTGGTTGAATGCTACAAGCCCTTGTAACCCACTATACAAAATACACACCATCTGGCAGGAGTGTAATGGTTAAATGCAACAATAATATGGAGCTGAAATACATTCCTGCATACATTTCTGATCTTGTGCAATTCTCCCCCCACCAAAAAAAAAGAAAAAGTGCAAGAGAATACTCCAGGCGTGCAAGAGTCCTTATCTGGCAAGAGACCCAGAAAAGGTCTGGATATGATCCAAAGCTAATATTTCTCAATGGGGGCTTGCCACAAACCTTCACCATTATCACCCAGCTTTGTTTCGATAAAAGTCTTCTGTTACTCCCTAATACAGGTACTTTACTGTATTACTTTACCTTTTTTCCCCATCTGTAACAAAGCCCTGTGGAGCTGAATATGCATGTGGCCGAACACTTTAATCAAGAAAGACCGCATTTTAAGGACAGCTGTTGCAAATTCATGAATGGAAATGTGAAAAGATCGATCAATATTTCACATGGAATGGCTCACAGCTAAAATAACAGCACAACACTCCTTTCAAGCGGCTGCTGTTAAAACTGCTTTAGATTAATGTTGATGACTGCCTGAATCCAAGTGCGATAGAAACAGAAACAGGCCTCGGCCTTGAAATTTATCAGGAATCCAGGAATTTTTATGTTTGACTCAAGAACAAACAGACTACACACCTTAAAAATAAAGGTTCCTATTTGGTTCCTGGCTTATACATACAGTTCTTGGAAAAGCCACAAACTCTATGTATTTCTTAGTATAGAACTATTACATAACATAGAGGGATTAAAAAGGATTTTTACACTTAAAGTAAAGCAAAAACAATTCTTTAATAAAGTACCACCCATTTAATCTTCTGGGAAACAAACAGTTTCTTACACAAAATCACTCCAGAGAACTTTATAACTGTCGAGTGTCTAGATTCAGCGAAGAACAAAAGACAAATTCCACTGAGGTAATGAGGACTTGTGTTTGTAGATCTTCTTAGCAGCAAAAGGAGGACAGAGAGAAAGAGATGAGGAATAAGAGAGAGAGAGAGAGAGAGAGAGAGAGAGAGAGAGAGAGAGAGAGAGAGAGAGAGAGAGAGAGAGAGAGAGAGAGAGGGTGTAACTTCAACTTGTGTCAGCAAACAGAGATCAAACCACACCGTCTCATCAAAAAGGGATTGAAGTCGGTGTGTGTAAGTGTGTGTGTATTGAGCAGCAGGTGTGAATGCCTTTTATTCTTTGAGGTAGCAAAGCTTTGAGATGAGGAACAGTGCTCGTACTAAATGTGTCCTTTAGGGCAGAGACCAGCTGTGCTGTGTGACTGACATGCTAGTCATACACACACAGCCACGCAATCATGACCTTCACGACCTTCACGCTCCACTGGACCACCAGCTACTTATTACTGCCTGTCTCAGGGTGAGAGCGTGTGTGTGTGTGTGTGTGTGTGTGTGCATGTTTGAGTGAGTGAGTTTAAACCAATTTTAAAAGGGGGCTGAAAAAGACATTTGCTACAAACTGTGGCTGTTTCTAGGGATAGTTTAAATTTCAAAAGTCATATATAGTTTTTTCTAGTTTTAGAGGCAGTTGAGTGGCTTTAAGGCACTAGACGGTTGTCCTGATGTACGTCCTAATGTACAAAAATTCAGTGGTTTTATTGTTCTAAGTGAGGTAGCCTGTAAGTAGTAGTAGAGGCAGCAGTAGTTGTGATAGTAGTAGTAATAGCACTTGTAGCAGTAGTATAAGCAGGAGCAGTAGTCATAGTAGCCACAATAGAAATAGTAGGACTAGTAGTAGTTATAGTAAGAGCATAATAGTAGCAGAAGCACTAGTAGCAGTAGGAGTGCTACTACTAGTAGTAACACTAGCAGTAATAGTAACAGCAGTGGAAGTAGGGCATTAACAGAAAAGTCCATTTGTTGACGCGTCAACGTCAGAGGCACGAGTCGACGACCCCTGAGAGAAGTCGTGTGTTTTTTTTCTTTCTCTGTGTGCGCGCTTATGTACACAATGCAATCTATGCCTCTGATTGGCTTACTCTGATATGCATTCCTTGACTTAACCAGTTATTATGGTCACTTGATAAAAAGGACGGTAAAGCTGGCGTGTGGAGGAAAATGTAAACACAAGACCAGAGGCAGTATGTGACAGACACACATCTGAAACGGTATTCAATAGCTTACATAAGTGATGCTAGAACTGTGGTCCAGAGGAGCGGAGTAGCTTTATAGAAAAAACGGCAGATCTGCTTGTTAATATAATCATTAAATATGTCAGACCTTTGGCTGCAGTACAAGGCAAAGAATGATGTTACAGAGAACTTAAATAAAAGTTGCTCATTGTTGGATGCCTCGACTCGACTTTATTGACAGATAAGTCAATCTGCAAAGATGCCCTAAGCGCTAGTAACAGTTTCAATAGTAATAGTAGTACTAGCAGTAGTGACAGTGTTAGTAGTAACAGTAATACAAGTACTAGTACTACTAGTAGCAGGAGTAGCAGTAACAGTAATAGTCAGAGCTGTAGTTAAGACCACTTTGGCCAAGTGGAGATGCAGGGCTACTAAAGACCTAGTCAAGACCAGATGAAAAGAGGTTTGAGCCCAAGTCAAGACCAAGGCCAAATGCTTGAGCTTACCAAAACCATGTCTGTGGCCAAAATGAAAATGATGAGCTTGGATGCATTGCATAGATGGATTTTAAACTTTTTTAACCAGTGCCCAGTTTCTGAACAGGCTTCCTTAATCAATGATGTTGCTTCTTGAAATAGAAAACAACAACACATGTTTTATTAAAGGCAGCTGGACCAACTACAATATTTAGGAGACCAGTCCAAGTGCAAATACCAACAGGTGCAAAACAAGTCTACGGCATCTTGAGTCTGGTCTCAGAGTGGTAGTTCTACAGCTCTGGTAATAGCAGTAGCAGCAGTAGTAGTAAGAGTACTAATAGTAGCTAAATTAGTAGTACTAATAGTAGTAGCAGTAGTACCAGTAGTAATAACCATAGCAGTAACAGTAGGAGCAATAGTAGTTGTATTATTATTAGTAGTAACAACAGTAGCCATAATAGTAGTAGTAGAAGTAGCAGAAGTAATAGTAGTAATTAGCAGTATTAGCAGTGCAGTAATCCCCCAGTTCTACACAGATCAGGACTCGCAGATCCAGTCACACACAGATTGTTTTAAATATAGTAATCCATATATTAATTCAGCGAAATTTCCAGTTATTGGCTGCTGCCCTCCTGTTTTTGTTTCATTCTTCTAAAAGACCTATGCCGCCCAAACGCCTTGCGCCAACAGGCTGACGGCTGTGGTTCGGAGGGGGCAGAACGGCAATCCACTCGCTCCGAAAAAATGCCTAGTGAAAAAACGCATTGTTGTGGTTTGGTCAAAAAAATGCCTAAAAATGCTTATTTTCTAGTGTAAATCTGCCCCAAATATGCTCCCACAACACTTTAATTTCATTTTAAACTCCGTTCAATATATTACCCTTGACGAAAATGTAAAGGTAAACCCACAATACATCAAGAATTATATATTGCCACGCCTGGGACTGCACTGGCGGTTGTTCGGACATTTTCCGGAGCGCGTGGATTGCCAGTCCACCCCGTGTACATTTTTGTTGAGGGTAGTGTATTAAGCTTGATTTAAACCTCTCTCGCTCTCTCTTTCTCTCTCTTTCTGTCTCTCTCTCTCTCCCTGTCTCTCTCTGTCTATCTGTCTCTCTCTCTCTCTCTCTCACCTTCTCTCTCTGTCGCAGAATCTCGACCCAACGTTCGCCCCTGTAACATTTTCGTTAAGGGTAATGTATTAAGCTGAAATTAAAATGAAATTAAAGCATTTAAAATTCATAGAACCAAATTAATAATTTTGGCAAAAACCACAGCAAATTCATGGAAACAGCAGATACAATATTTTATTTTGTGGCAATATATAATTCTTCATGTATTTTAGTGCCAATTATTAATACAAAACTTGCAGTGAACAGTAAATTATTGAACTGTAAAGGTGATTACTCCTACATTTTATTGTATTTTTATGAATAAAAAAAATGCATTAAATTATTACTGTATTTACCCTACTTGTACAAAAGGAAATGACAATGCACACCAAAGAAAACGCCCGAGTATGAATTACAGTGCAGTCTGTTCAGAGTTAACATTTACATTCTAGCACTGCAGGAGTTCAGTGTAAACTTTACAGTACGGATACGGGATTATCTTTACATTTTTGTTAAGGGTAATGTATTAAACTGAGTTTAAAATGAAATTAAAGTGTTTTGAGAGCATATTTGGGGACATATTTAGGGCTTATACTATAAAAATAGGAATTTTTTGACCAAAACACAACAACATGTTTTTTCACTACACATGGGTGCTCTTGGAACGCAACACCGGTGAATAGTGGGGGATTACTGTACTAATAACAGTAATAATAATAAAAGTAGTAACAGTAGTAGCAGTAATAGTAGTAGAACTAGTAGTAATAGTAGTAGCAGTAATAGCAGCAGTAATCATAGCAGCAGCAGTACAGAAGCAGTAGTGGCAGTAGTAGTAGCAGTAATAGTAGTAGTTCTAGAAGTAGTAGTAGTAGTTGAAGTAGTAGTGTAGTAGTAATAGTAGTAGCAGTATTAACAGATGAAGTAGTAGTAGTAGTAGAAGTAGTAATCATAGTAGCAGTAGTATTGGTAGTGATAGTAGTAGTTGTAATAGAAATAGCAGTAATAGTGGTAGTACTAGTAGTGGTAGTAGTAGTAGTAGTAGTAGTAGTATTACTAGTAGTAATAGTAGTATTGTTAATAATAGTAGTAATAGTAGTAGCAGTACAAACAGTAGTAGTAGTAGTAATAGCAGTAGTTTTTGTAAAAGCAATAGGCAGTCATTTTGCATTGTAGTCCATGTAGTTCCTAAATAGGAATCAAACAAATATAACAGGCTTGTGATTTTAAAGGGTTACCTTCAAAGGTAATATTATTTTATTTTGCTATATAAATCCAGTTTAATTATTTAATTATGTAATGAATTGCACAACTAATTTCCATTTCTCTTTTGTCAACAGAAGTCATAACAAGAGTTAAAGAAGCTATATCTTTCAGCTTTTCATGACACTGAAATAATAATATTTGCTCTTCTGCTTATGAACGCAAATTACTCCATGCTCATCATCACCAGCAGCACCTGTTTGAGGGCTTCTTTTAGCAATGCTATAGAAGAACTCTTATTTCCCTAAAGAACCAGGTTTGTAATCGAGATGTGAAGAAACTTTTAAAGGTATGAAGAACGTTCATATGTAAAGGATCTAACACCAATTAAAAGCTTCTTCCATGTATCTTTGGCATGTATGGAGTTGGCTTGTGCCGGGCCTGACATTTTAGTTGACATTTAGTATAGGTGGCATGTAAATAGTTATGACTTTTGCTTTTAATTTCACAGAACTATATAATACACATGTCGTACATATTCAGGATTCAGAAATGAAGCATCGGTACTCAGCCCAAGCAATATTCTGAAAACAACAGTATTCACAATACAGTTACATTTACATTTTAAGAGAACATTTTTGGAAAACCTATCAATATATAAAAACATAATGCCTAAAAGAACAACAAGCAAACACAATGTAAAGAGCAACAACAACTTCTAACTTCAGCCCAAGGTTACTGGAAAACAGTTCTTTAATTTTCTACTAAAAAACAACATTCAATGCAGTTTAGGAGGTCTGTGACAACTTGCAGATCACAAGAGGCTTGATTATAAAGTTTTTACGAGGCCCATAGCAGTATCTACCCAAAATTACCCCACATTTGCTGAGTTCATGAGAGGGGGGTACTTCTGCTCAGGGGACTGTAGGGAGGAGAAGTGGCCTGAAGAATGAAAGAGTACAAGTTTAGAGTTTTGCAGCTTGATATAAATTGTTCATTAAACATAATAACAGAAGAATGACGAAGAGAAAACTTTCCACCAATAACAGCAAAAACTATGTTATTATATATATAATATATATATAATAAATAAATAAAAATGCAGTCCAAGGTTAAAAGGCATATCTTAGTGAATGTGTTTCTTGATTTCTTTATGTTTATTTGCCACAACCCCAAACCTAACCCTTATTTGCTAACCCTAACCCTAACTGATAAAACACGCCAAATTCACATCCTACTTCTTCACAATATGATTTCAAAATTATACGACTGAGGAAATTACCTATAATCATCTCAAACAACTGCAATCAAGCAATTATGCAACAACTGTTACAGGCCTGACAAGGAGGTTCTTTACATTTTTTATTTGTTTAAAAACGTTCTTCACACTCACATTTCCAAACATGGCTGTTTTAAGAGCCGTCCAATGAAGGGTGCTAAATGGAACCTAAAACTAATTTTCTGTACTGTCATTCACTTAACTCTTTAGAAACCCTTATTTTGTATGTCTAAGCCTTGAAATATATATAAGGCTTAATATATATCTGGGTAGTTTACTAGCAGCAATTTTGCAATGAAATGTGAAATATATGAAAGTGAACAATGAAACCAAACCAGAACATGAAAAGTTGGCGTAAAATGATTGTCACGGTTCGGGCAGCTTCCACCAGGTGGAGCTGAATTTATTTCTGTTTTTGTGTTCTGGTACTCTTATTTTGAAGCCCTGAGTACTTACTGGCCTGTAAAATAGATTTCATCTGAGGAGTACTCAGGGTGACACGTGTTTAGTGTTCATTGGTTGTCTGTGTATGCCCTGTGTTGTATTTAAGTCTGTTTAGTTTCACTGTTGGGTTGTCGGGTCATTAACGTTGCTGTGTTTGTCTTATGCTTGTGTGTATCCTGTTTTCCACGTCCACGTTCACGTTCCTGAATCTGAAGTCCTGTATCGGCCATTGTGCCAGGTTTATGTTCTTGTTTTTTTTTTTCAGTTTTGTAAATAAACTTCCTAAGCAAAGGCGTGGCTGCTCCGTGGCTTTATTCAACACCATGGGTTCATGGGGCTCACCGTGACAATGATACACAGTTAAATGTTGTTGGGTTTTTTTATTATTACATTGCCTTGTTCCAGATGTTCACAGATGTTCTTTTTTGAAGTTCAGTTTTTTCACTCATTCCTTTGTCCGGGCATTCAGGTGGGAACTGAGAATACTCTACAGACGACATCATGTCCTGCACGCCCACCCACACACATGTACAGACAAACACTCTGACTGACTTTTCAGCTAAAAATAAGATCTGAGTTGGGATACAGTACAGCACACACTTCCCCAACCAAAGACACAGGATATTTATTTCACCACTCGGTTGAGTAAGCAGCTATGCATGAAAGATCATGGACTTATCAAACAAACAGTTTGCATAGAAGTGATTGAAAGTGCAGAAGTATGCCCATAGTAAGTTATATATTAAATCAAGTGTGGCTCTGAAACACTGGTTTGTGTGTGTGGGCGGGTGGGGGGCTGCACTTGTGTGTTTGTATTTGCACACTACTGCATGTGCACTCCAGCCAGACCTATTTCTGACACAAACTACAAAAAATCTTACTGTTCTTTTTTTTCTCTCGGATGAAATTGGTAAATTAAGAGTCTGGCTAACACATTGGACCACAGAGAGAGCGAGAGAGAAATGTAAAAACAGAGTGGAAAAATGTCCAAAAAAACCTCAAAAGAAGGAAAAAAAAGAGGAGTTCAGACCCCCTCTGAGTCGTAAGCTCTTGGTGTCTGTGTGCGGAGCTAAAAACAGGCACACATGCCCCAGTCATCTTTGTCCACTGTGAGCTCTTTGTGTTCCTTTAGACCACTGGAACCTCCACTCCAACCAAGCATTATATGTGATTAGTGTTAAAGTGACTTATAGCTTACTTGTTACAATTCAAGGCCAACCCCACCCACCCTTCCTATGAACTCACTACAAACACATTATATAGAAAAAAACACAAGGCATTAATATATCTTTTACTATTCCATATATCTCTTTCTATATTGCAATACCATATACAATATATCGACTGCATTTTAGGAGTGTTTGGTCCCTCACATATGCATATGCTTGCATGTGTAAGAACTGACACGGAGAGACCTGGACGGCAGCTGTCCCGAGCTGCGGGACAGTCCACTCCGGATTACCGTTCC
>JBBJLR010000133.1:13567429-13582155 GCA_037577145.1 Brachypetersius gabonensis
AGAGAGAGAGAGAGAGAGAGAGAGAGAGAGAGAGAGAGAGAGAGAGAGAGAGAGAGAGAGAGAGAGAGAGGAATAAAGACGCTGCCTCTCTAGCCTCCATTCACCTCTTCTACACACTTGGGGAATTTCATTCCCATGTTGGCTCAGAGAATGGGAATAGTTTCCCTCCATTCTTCTCCTCACAGTCCAATTCATTTAAAAAAAGTAAAAAATCTTTTTTTTTACAGGGTATAATGTATAAACATAAAAAAAATTTATGAACATGAAACTTTTTACAGACACCAAATGCACAGTGGCCTTTCCCTCCTACATCCTAAGGGCATCAAAATTTGTTCCATGAGCTTTCAGCACAATCTTCTGTAAATCCTCTCAACATCTGTGCACAGAAGGGAGAAAATTGCAGACCAGTAGGGAGAAACCTCTGATAAACTGATAGAGAATAGACCTTGAAACGAGTGCTTCAGAAAAAAGCCCAGATGGAGTAAGCATGCTCCTGTGTTCCCGTAAATACGCCTCAATAGGGGTGGGTGGGGGTGTGAGGTCGCTCTCTTCCTCACTTCCCACCAGTGGAGGAGGACTTCTCCACACTGACAGCTTAAACGAGCTGCTCCCAGATCTGCCTGATGCTCCAGAGAAAAAAAAAAACCCAGCCATTCCAGCACTCTGCTGCCAACTGAGGCAGGCAAACACCTGCAGAGACCTGGAAATACTACTAAAAGGCACGAAACCTCTTCAGGCAGGGGAAAAATCCACAGCTTCTTACGGTAATCTAGAGTTACACACAACACCCTGATACAACAGGCTAAAATGACAAACAATTGCTTAGATTATTTGAAAGATTAACCCATTAAAATCTTATATTTGGGTTTACACTTTCTCTCTGCACTCTATAAATAGTTTCACAGGATTTACATAATTCATAATAGTTATGGAGAAATAAATCTTAGGAGGAATAACTGAAAATTAAGCCAGTAGTTATGTGCATAAAATCTAAAATGTTACTCTTACGTTACATTAAGCGAGGGATTTACGGCATTTAATAGTACATTGCTAATAGGTATAAAATAACTGTGAAAGTTAAATTTTTTTCCATTCCCACTTTAATATTTCAGTTAAAACATCTCAAAAAGTTCACTGAGAGTAAGAATATTTAGGATATTCTAAGGAAGTGGATAAGAACAATGAGGCAAAGGAAAGATTTCTCTTTTATAAATCAAATACTCATCTTTTTTCTATGATAGATGGCTGCTACATGGCCTGACACTTAAAGACAGAATGAAAGAGGGAGAGGGGAAAAAGCTGGCTTTTTTAAAACAATGGAATCCACTCACACTCAACAAAACAGAAAAATGTTTCCAATCCTCACGTTATTGTGCAATTTCATGCAATTTCTTTGTCCGAGGGGATGGACTACTATAGCAATTCCCATTTGAGCGGAACAACTTGCAAATAGAGGGGTAATGAATTCCGTGTGCCAAAGAGAGAGAAAGGGGGAGAGAGAGTATGCCGGGCAGGGGTGAGGTTGACCGGACACACACAAACACACCCTTCCCTAGTACTGGAAAACACTTGACAGCAACATTTCCACTTTTGCTGGACTGTTTCCTCTGCTTCAGGGTGGAAGGTTTAAAGACTACTCTATAGAGAGATGGTGCAAAATACGCTAGACAGGGCTAGCGTGAAACGATGATGAATAGTGTGTGTGTGTGTGTGTGTGTGTGTGTGTGTGTGCGTGTGTATGAATGCTGCCACAGCACAACCTGCTGGTTAATGGGCACATTCATAGTTTTAGAGCTTGAAAAGGTGTGTTCTTTTTTTTTTTTTAAATGGCAAAACTTTTCTAACCAGACAACAGCTGTTTCAGCAGCTCGATAAGAATACCCACTTTATTCAGTCAAGGCCTCAGCATGGCTTTCAGCTGTTTTTCAAAGGAAACCTGCTTCATAAAATATCACCAGCACACTTGTCCACTGCAGCGGGGAGCAGATGTGTAAGTGATTTAGTAAGATAAACATACATGACCCAGACGTCTGGCGCTGACCAAAACACAAAACCTCTTCTATACTTCTCCAACAGTAGGCCAGCAGTGCATAGCACACTATCGACACAAGCTCACAATCGATATGGTCCTATTCTCAGGTAATAAAGGTCAACGGTACACCATTAGGGATGTGTATTAAATTAAAAACTTTCTTTTGTATGAGTAAATGCCCATTTAGTTCATCACAAAGAGATATAATTGCATTTTTACAATGATCAATGACAGAAATCGTTTAGTGTTGGGCGCCGGTGGTTTAATAACATATCAATAAAAATAACCTAATAGTCTAATTGCTGGATTGCAAGGAGAAGCAGCAAAACTTTTTACTTGCTACACCATGCAAATGTGGCCAGAGTTTTACATTTTAGCGTCATTTAACTGCCCTGGTGCTCCAGCAGAGCCTGCCAATATGATTAATTCCATTGGACCAAAGCACCCTAATTTGTCCAGCTTTTGCAAAGATGATGTAAACACTCCAAAGATTACTTCACCATAGTTTATTTTTACTCTCATTCATCTAAGAGTGAGTCATCGTCTTTGATCTCACAGACTGTTTTTCTCCTTTTCTTATTAATCAGTTCATTAAAGCATGCTTGAACAGAGCGGTTTGTTCCGCCTCTAAGCACAGGGTGACTCACGCCACTCACCATTCATTCTGGTTTGTCATTTGTAAAAAAGCTCATCCTATGGAAAACTCATTACTGCATGTCAGAGCAAAGTCACAAACTACCAAAATTTCAGTTTCAGCATTAGATTTCATCCTTTGGCATTAGATCAGTGAGAGACACTCTGGACCTTCTAGGCCTTAAGGAGAAGCGTAATGTTTTCTGGGATCTAGTTCATTTTTAGTCAACAGAATCTCACTTATTTCATTGTATTCAATAGAAACACTCATTTCATTTTAAAGCTTGGTAGAAAACAACAGGGCTAAATTCTTAACATTAAAACTCCCATAAGGATGCTGGCGGAAATAAGTATTTGAGAGATGTGTTTTTCTTTGTTTTTTAGTGTGTTTATTTCTGGTTTGAACTGACGTCCTAGCTCTGACATTTACAAACTGAACATTTGTAAATACAGATGAAAAACTCAGTCCTCTAAACCAGTGGCCCCCAACCCCTGGGCCGCGGACCAGTACCGGGCCGTGTGTCATGTGGTACCGGTCCGCGGGCTGCACAGAAAAAAAAAACTTACAGTATTACCGTTTTTTTTTACTATCAGAGACTAAACAATGTTTTATTTTGAACAATTTAACAAGATGTTCAAAGTTTACCGTGGCGACCAGAGAGCATTAGCGTGCTGAGTGGATGTTACCTGTGTTATGTTGTTGGCTTATTGTTATGAAAATGCTGTTAATAAAGCTGCGAGTACACATTGAATTTACGTTATTTATTATTATATAAGATACCCCATTATTATATTTTTTAAAATATCCCCATTTTTATGCGTACCATTTATTTGTATAAAAACGTATACGTATATATATCTGCCACTCCTTAAAGGCTGGGCCGTGAAAATAGTTTCTGATATTAAACTGGTCCGTGACGAAGTAAAGGTTGGGGACCACTGCTCTAAACAATGATATCATTGTGAAGGAGATAAAGATCCAAACTACAACAAAAGACCTTGCAGGATTATGAAAAGTAATACTTTGAGGGGCTTTTGTTTTTTTTTTCCTTTCACAATCAAATACTAAATGGTTCTATTAGACTCTAACTGTTACATTTCATCACTGAGTGCAGCTACCCAAAGTGATTTTTACAAATAAACAATTCTGCCCCCTTTAGTCCTTACTTTGCCTCATCTCGGAGTGTGTTCAAGGGTGTCTTGCTGTGATGCCTCTGGTGCTGGAGGCATACAGGAAACAGAGTGATGCTTTTCCTGAGGCCCAGCGCTCTGGAAAGTTTCCTCTTTAACACTGATCTAGGACCAGTTCCCTCTATGGACGTCCATCAAAGTGAGCCCAGAGCAGCAGGAAAGCACAACTTTGAAGTATCCAACAAGACAAAATCCAAAATCAGATGATCTGAGAATAGTTTTCTTTTTCTAACTTGCTAATCCAGACACATGTACAGATGGATGTAGATGATTTAAGATCAGTACTGCTACAGCCATCAGTCCACCAACTGAGCTCCATCTCAACTCCTTATTTCAGTAAGTGCATTGTGCTCCCACTGCCCCTGTCAGTCTGAGAGCTTCTACAGGCCACAGCAGGGTGTTTATACTCTTAAATTCAGCTCCTCTGAGCCCATACTACACGGATCAAGCATACTTAAGAAAGCACCGTCATACCAAAATAAATTGGCGAAAGTTCTGTCATCTTCCAGAATGTTCTTTCCCATTCAACTGAAAAATACTTATAACATAGACTGGCTTTAAATGATGAACCTTTCAATCAACTAGCAGCAGGTTGTGCAAAAGCATATGTATGTAACTCAAAAGATACCCAAAGCACAAATCATTTTATTATGGCTACATAAGATTACCTTTCATTTGGACCTTTGAATCATTTTTGAGAAGGATATTCTGGAGAAAGGCTCTCCACAAGAGTTAAGAACTGACTTAACAGCAGGGGTGGACAAAGGGAGGGAAATTATAACAATGTCATAACATTTTTTTGCCATCAGTAGAAGTTGAACAGGCAAAAAAAGAAACACATTCAAATGTGCATTAAAAAAATAATTTCAATAATTCTACACTACATACTACACTACACTAATAAAAATAAAAAGTGAAAATAATGCTTTCTTCATAACAAAACATACATTTGGGTGGCATTCTACAAGTACTAATTATAACAGCTGTGAAATACTCTGATGCAATTCTGCACAATAATAATGCACTTTGTCATATTGTTAAATAAATAAGTAAAATAGTAAAATAGCCTGAAAGTCTTGCTATGTAAATCATCTTTATGTAACTATAACTTTTTAATGAAAACTTTCTAGCGTCCAAATGTAAAACTTAATGTTCCTTGTTTATACTTTGTCCTGGTATTGTGAAAACTATAATGGACATATTCAGACATAAGAAGCTGACTCGTAATTGGCTGCTAGTAGCTTTACTGGTACATACCATGATCAACTACAACATTTAAACCATTGACAGGAGAAGTAAATAGCACTGATAAACTTGTTATGGAGGGTATTATATTATAATATATACTATTGGGATATATTAAGCAACAAGTGATGATGTGTTGGAAGCAGTAAAAATGTCCAAGTGTAAGGATGATGACAAGGGCCAAATTGTGATGGCCAGATGTCTGGGTGTCCTAAATGGCAGGTCTTGTGGGGTGTTCCCGGTATGCAGTGCTCTAGGACCATTTATGGCTAGCCCATCTGGTTTGATCCTACATAATAAGTTCTGTATCCCAAATTATAATAGAACCATACTAGATATTGTCATTTTGTTTTAGAACATACATTGCATGACAGCATGTCTGGTTTGAGTGTCCATGCTGACTCAACAGAATGTGGGCATGGATCATTGGAAGAAGGTGGACTGGTTTTTGCATCATGTGAACAGCTGTGTGTGTGGGTGTGTAACTTATAAGTATCTCATGGCAACAATATTCTCCAACAGCACGGGTCTCTTTCAGCAGGATAAAGCCACCTTTTTTCGTTGTAAATGTTGTTTGAGCAACATGACAAATAGTACTTGGTACCTTGGCCACCATATTCCCTACATTTCAGTTCAATCAAGCATCCCTGGGATGTGCTAGACGAACTAGCCCATTCCATGGATGCCCTACTTTGCAACCTACAGAATTTGAAGGATTTTCTGCTACCATCTTGGTGCCAGGTACCACAGCACACCTTCAGAGGTCTTTTGGGGTCCAAGCCTTGATAAGTCAGAGCTGTTTTGGTGACACAAGGAGGACCTAAAGAAGATACGCAGGTGGTTTGAATGTTGGGGCTGCTGCTATAAATGCACATGGTATGAAAAGGTCAGCTTTTCAACACCCAGTGAGACTCATTTTGAACATTATTAGTGGCACTTAAAGCAGAGGCCCCTGGGAGAGCCCTAACAAGAGCGGTATGGATCTGATTAAGCCCAGAGCTTGGACAGAGAGGGCAGTGCTTGGGTGAATGCCGTTTGAATAATTCATGTGGCGCCACAGGCCTACCTCACTCTCTCTCCATCTTTCTAAAGTGAAAGCCACACCTGTGTCTGTTCCAAAAGGCAGCTGCGAGCTTCTCCAATAACATTAACAACAAACCACAAAGTGAATTAAATGAGTTGCATGAAGTAAATAAACTCCAGTCACTTATTAAGAATGCGAGAGTAACTGTAGTAAGTGACACTTTAATTATTTGATTTTCACTGTTACTTTTCTAGTGAGCATTAAGAAAGATTGTTTGTTAACATTTACCTCAGAAATGTTTTGCAACACTTTTAATGTTTCAGCATGATTCATTTTCAAAATGCGTTGACAAGTAGATACTGCCGCCATCATATTTCACAGTAGGTATGGTGTAGGCATAGTTAGTTTTACACCACCCATACCTCTTTGAAGTCTGACCAAAATGTTCTATTTTGATCTCATCTGCCCATAAAACCTACTCCCACATCTTAACTAGCTCTTTCTTGTGCTTTCATGTGAAGCTTCTTATGGAATGGCTTCTTTCTTGCTACTCTTCCTTCCTGTGTTATGGGCAGTTTTTGAAAATGTGGATTTTGAAATTCTCTCTAGTCGTAATTCTCTCAAGTTTCCACCAAAGAACATTGCAGACTTCTGGAAGTGACAGTTGAATTTTTAGTAGCCTCTCTCACCAGTCAATATTTTGCTCTGATGCATAGCACCAGTTCTAGTAAACCCTTATCCTTACTGGGCACTATGATGAACCTTTCACTTTCTGATGTTGACATGCCTAGTCAGCAGCTGCTAGAAGCCACCAAATCATAGACAATGGGGAAATTATATTTTGACACTAGCAGTGATGTTTCCCTGTCCGACTCATCAACAAGGGTTCCCAACTGGCCAGAGATTAAGTAATAATGGTTAGGGCGTTGGTGATTGGCTGTGGTGTGTTCACGTATCCTATAGTGTTTTAGTTCTCGTTTCGGTCTCACAGTCCCATAGCTTATACAAGTCTAGGTTGTATTTGACTATGTTTGAGTTGTGCCCTTCATGCCTTCTTGTTTTAAAATAAATTCAATATGGATATCCGCAACTGCGTCTTCCCATGGTATAACCAGATCATGACACTGATGAAGGGTTGTTTTATGTCCATAGCGTATTACCTAATTCTGTTAATTTATGGTAAAATAAATGTCATCTTGTGTCATTGTGATTTATTGTCATTTGTGTAAACCTGGAGCTTTTAAAGCACAAGGGTTTGAATACTTATGCAGATATTTTATGAGCATGCGACTTATGATTACTACTCAGGTATGTGCAGTACATACAGTACATGTGTATATACTATACATACAGTACAAAATATACTACACATCTTGCTTTATAGTTTGGTTCCACATCTCACCAAAAGCAGGTCTTCTCACGCAAGAACTCACCTACTCATGCTGACACACTCCCTCAAAAGGCAGGGGTTTTTATGCGGATCAGCGGATTCTGTGATGATTGGATTAATTCCATCTTCAGATCACAAGGAGTGCTTTAGAGTTATTCTTCTTTCAGCAGGACTTATAAGGCCTTAGATCTCCTCTCAACATCTCAGCGAAGCACAGCATCTGGCTGTGAACATGGAGTAATTGTGCAACCATGTTTCACACAGACACTGTTGTGAAACAATATTGTGGCCCCATCTGAGCTAAATATGAACTATACCAAGCACATTCAGTAAGTTCAAATTACCACCGCCTCAGCATATTAGTGCTTTGAGGTGAGCTTCACATAGTCTGAGTGGGTGTGTAGCAATGAAGCAACTTTACAACAGGTAAAAACAGCAGTTATGCTGACAGGTCCAAGCAAGTTTCTAAATAAATTGCAAAAGTGGGATCATAAGGAAATAAGTGTTCTATCGTTTCAAAAAGACATCACATTCTATAGCCTGCAAATTGAAACTTAAGTTGTATAAAACTTCTATAGAACCAAGTCTGGCTGGCTGAACTGAAGTGTGTTAAAGGGACAACAGACTTGTTTCAGCAGCCTTATTCCAGTCGCACTCTTGCAGCCTCCCACCACCCCTCTCTGAACACAAAGAGGTGTTCATTCCCCCCAGGTGTGTCCTGCTCTGCAGTCAGCAGGAGAGCGACCAGTCAAGCTCTGGGAGGGATCCCTTACTAGTGTGGGTTTGCATGTGCACTTATGTCTATGTGTATAGGTCTATGTGTGTGTGAGAGAGACTGTGTGGCACAAACACATGGTACTGCTTCATCAACAGGCCTCTTACATTAGCCATTCCCCTCCAACACTGGCTGTCTCTCTCCCTCTCCTTCTCTCCTCATCCCCACCCAGGCCCACCTGAACAAACCCACATCAGAGAGCTCAGACCGAGCTACCTGAACCCAATACCAGCCTGCACCCCGTACACCTTCCATACACTCCACACCACCGCCAGTGTAGACGCAGAATAGATAAACACGTCGCTCCAAGTGCTGGAACGCAAAGCTGACGGAGCAAGCAGACTAGAAGGGGGCCGGTATTTATACAGGTGCTCAGGGAATGAAAGGAGCACCTTTGAAGAAGAGAAGGAAGAGTAGATTCGATACTCTGGCTTCCTTGCAGCTGGGTAAAATGCCCAAAGTCTGAAATGGAAATAAAGGAAAATGCCATTTCTGAGGGTACCAAACCAAAATCACAACTTCAAGTTCAAAGCCCCATATAATGGACATTCAATTTGCATTTTTTTGAAGTAAGATGTTGCATTATGTAAATACTGGAAACGTTTCACACCATTGACTTTCCATTCCTTGCAGTCCATATACAGTGACTCAGCTGCAAAAAAAATCTCTTTTGAATTCACTGTTTCTATGATGCCACAAAAACCAACACATTTTCAAATAAGTGCCTTTTCAGTCCATGGATTTTTAGCCCCGTCCATTCATGTTGAAGTTATAAAGAGTGTTTTAGCCCAAGCTGCATTTTGAATGGTCCACAAAACAGTGAAGCGAGTCAGAATGAAAGATTCAAAGCATAATGAAATGATGGATAGGAAACCTAGATATAAAGAAAAGGATAAAATTGCATGACTGTTTGTAAAGCTAACATTTATATGATACAAATTTTTCTCTAAAATAACAAGAGAAAGGGGCTGATGTCTAACGAGGTCTAATAGCAATAAGCACTATCTGTGTATATTTCTTCCCCACTTAAATGGACTTGCCCAGAGAGAATTCATTTAGGAAATGGAAGGAAAACAAGGGAAAACAGATATGCTAGCAGGAGGAGAGGGGCTTTCATCAGGTTATGTTTGGAAGATTAATTGGAGATAACAGTAATTCCATCAGAACTCTCTCCATTTTCACTAGCATTTCCTTATACTCATTCAGTCTGCGCATTCAGCCAGCAATCAAAATCATATAAAAAACAATTTGCCTTCATTACTGAAATCACATGTTAACCATAAAGAAATAACAGATCTTATAAAAAAAAACAGAGTGACAAAGGAAAAGAAAAACAGAAGATAACAGTATTGGAATGAAATGCAGAACAAAATGCACAAAAGCCCATAAAAACATCTGACAGGGAACTGAAACAAAATCAAAACTTAAATAGTGCAATCATCATTAAAGGCAAGGGGTGAGAGCAGGTCAAGTTCAAATGTAAACAAACACGTCAGTGATGTCGCTCATATGCCCCCCCTTCCACACTAAAGAACGAAAACATGGCATGGGTGTCTGTTCACTGAGAGACACTACAAAAACAGCAATTTCCTGAGTTTATTTTTCTTTTCCATTTTTATTTAATTTCTGAAAAATATGTCTTGGCATAGCATTGGCCGGACTGGAGGAAAAAACGTCGACATGACCAAGTCTCCTGGGCAGCATGTCACCTTGTTGTGGAGACACAGTAGATATTGTACAACAAGCATTGCAGAACAACACAACAACCCAGAGTTTTTTTCTGAGGTTGGCTAGAGTAGATGTTCTGGTACATCTGTGGTAAATGTATACTCTCAACAACCATATTCAGATCATAGAACCAATTGTTTGAGGAATCAATGGTGGGTGATGCTCTAGAGGATTGAACACTGAACTCAAAGCTTAGTAGTCAGATTCTCAGATTTTAAGACATATTATTAAGCGACTACTTACTCACAAACTTCTTAAGAACTCATTTGGTAAGAGTAAGGACTCCATATACAGACCATACAGAGTTTGAACACACTGTGTGCTGTGGTGTGTTCATCGACAGAATGGTCACTTTCACTTTCAACAAAAACAGGGTAGAAGTGGAACACAGTGAAAATTTATGGCATGCTGGGTTTCATTGCCTGTACCTGGGTCACAAAAAGGTGTGTATACTTTAAAAACACAATACTGTTGCTAGCTCTAGACATACTTTTCCTTTACTCCTTTTTGAAGAGAGCCTCCTGTTGCTCGTTTTCCTGGACTGACTCAATCTGTACAATGATATGAGGTCAGTTCCTAGGTATAAAGGGCCTCTTAACATTCCACCTGACTCATCAGTGGGGCTAATGCATACAAAACACACATACACATGCAGTGACATCATGGTGGATTTCAAAAGGGACATAACACAGAAAGTGGGTGTTCTATCAGAGGGAAGGCAAAAGAAAGGGGGAGAGTGAGGGAGTGAAATAGAGAGAGACAGACAGAGAGAGAAAGAGAGAGAGAGAGAGAGAGAGAGAGAGAGAGAGAGAGAGAGAGAGAGAGAGAGAGAGATGAACAGACAGACTCTTTGATGGTAACGGGTAAAGCACAAAATCTCTGATGTTCTTTTTCCTATTTTAACATACATGAGAAGTTTCCACAAATGCAGAGATTCATGAGAATTACTCACAGAATAAGGGGGTCTCTCAAACTTCAGGGAGATGAATCAGACATGACTCTTTCATTAGAAGAATATAATTCTGTCTCCCAACAACTACTGGAAGCAGCTCAAAAGACTGCATTGGGTATTCTTTCCACCCTCCCTGTTTCTTTAGACTGTTGAGTCTTCACCAGGCAGAAATACAAAACACCATCTGTGTGAACGCACTCATATTCATAGACACTAGACAAATCACTGTATTCTCAATAAAACATAACCAATACTAATTTGGCAGTTTAATCAGAAAAGAGTGGGGTAGAAAAGCTGAATTAACAGTTTTTTCTTAAATTAAAAAGTGTGCACTGCTTCAAAAGCTTATAGTAGCAGTACATTCGCCTTAAGTCAACTCCTGTTAAAATGGTACACATTTACCGGTTCTTGAGAAGTACAGGTCCTGGATTAGGGCAGGGAAAAGATCACCATACTATTTTTATGGTAATAGTAATTTTTAAAGTAAACCCTAAATATGTCCCCAAATATGCTCCCAGAACATTAATTTCATTTTAAATGCATGACCCTCAAAGAAAATGTAAAGGTAAACCTGTATAATTGGAAAGGGGAATAACCCCTGTTCTACTGGGGTTAAAAGTATAAATAAAGGCTCGTTGGAAAGGTCTCCAGGAGATCAATCGAACTGTGAAGTTTGAAGTGTCTGACTGCTTGCACCGTGGCAAAATCGTGCATGGAGTGCGGAGTCTCAACCCTGGTGTGGAATTCAAAAAAAGTGCATATTTGCCGTTTCCTCGTTATTGTGGGGATTTTTGCTAAAACGGTTCTCCAAAAAAATCAGCATGGGACTGAATCTGCGACTTCTGATCCACGTAAAATACTGTATGTACGTACATAAATGTGTGTGTGTGTGTACACATATACACACATACATATTCTCATACATATATTTAGATTAATAGTACAAACCTATGGTACGTTTATATAATAACCTAATCGCGGACATATAAATAAATAAACATTTGTTAAATGTATTTTTCTTTATGCCAGTGGCAGCTCCTGGTCAATATTATTAGTGAAACAAACCACCCTACCTCGCCGTACCAGATGGGATTTTTTTCCAAGGATTTCACCAGTGCCCAGCTTGGCTGGGTGGTGGTGGGGATTGCTAGCAAGCGGTCAAGCTAACAAGCTAATGCCCTTCCTTCTGTGCACTAATAGATTAATAAATAGATGAATATAAAATAAAAATATAAAATTTGACTAATAAATATTAATAAATAATATGTTACGCATTTTGTTATGAATGATGCTTCAGTCTTACACTCAAGGTCAGTGCTCAGTACTGTCATTAACAGGTCTTGTCCTGGCACTACCACGGTGTTGCATCTTTAAGGTGATTTTATTGGGGAAAGAAACACTTCAAATGGTGATAGACAGGTGAGGACAACAACCTAGTGAAGGGAAAGTATGTCTGGATGGGAAATAAACAGAAACAATCAACATAAATACACCAGGGATAAAATGAGGACCAATGGGAAGACAGTGATATGACAAAGAAATTCAGTTCAGGTGTGAGGGGTAATTAGGGAAAAGACATAGAACAGTGCTGGTGATGGTGAGGGCTGGAAAGGTCCATAGTCCGACAGGGACCCCCAGTGGTCGCAGATGAGAATCCCCCCACAAAAAGGCTGCAACTCCGGTGTGCCAACGCGGAGCACCCAACTCCCGAAACACCAAGGCAAAAGGGTGGGGGGGCACCTAAGGAACCCCAACCAAGGCGGAGGCAGATGAACGGGTAAAGGGAAAGTCCGTTCTAAGAAAAAGGAGGCTGTGCTTGGGATGGCAAGTGGCGCAGGGATCAAAGAGGTTGACAGAATCTGACGTCAGTGAGACTGCCGCCGGGCATGACATCGGAGTTGGAGAGACTGGTGCAGGAGTGTATGAAACCAGCATGGAGATCGTCATTGGAGTCAGTGAGGACGTTTCAGGGTCAGGAGTGATGTGTGCTGGACCCCCTGGCTGAGAGATGCATACTGGAACCCCTGGCGGAGAGACCTAGGCTGGTACCCCTGGCGAAGAGATGCATGCTGGACACCTTGGCCAAGAGACGTGTGCTGGACCCCCTGGTGGAGAGACGCGTGCTGGAATCACTGGCGGATCCTCTGAGAAGGTGACTGGTTTGACTGGAGCCACTGCTGAAGAAGCAGTTGTTCTGGCTGGAGCTGCTGCTGAGGGAGCGGCTGGTCTGGGTGGAGTAGCTGAGAAGACTACTGGACTGACTGAAAAGGCTGCGTGGCTAGCGCAGAAGGCTACTGGGCTAGCGGAGAAGGCTAGCGGAGAAGGCTACTGGGCTAGCGGAGAAGGCTGCTGGTGCTCTCATCCCAGGTGGAATCTCTTTGTTCTGAGACAGGGTGACTGGATTTCTCTTCGAGGCTGAGTCCAGCAGCTTCAAGACAACTAGGCTCTGGGATTCTGCAGCGATTTGGTCTTGTGGCCCTGTGGCTCAGGACTGGAGCTCTGTTTCACTTGGTTTATTGGGTTTGGAGTTTTGGTTTGGTGGATTGATGAAATCGGTACTGTGCAGGAAGCAGCTGGTCTGATTGGGGAAGCGATTAAGTTAGTTGAGAAGACAGTCGGGCTGGCGAAGAAAGCGGCCACATTGTCTGCCTTCTGAGAAGATGCCCTCTCGGCTCTGGTGTAGTTTACAGTGGGTGGAGATGGTTTCGAAATCCCCTTCTTGGTTCTTGGATCTCCAACCAGATCTTCCTCGACTCAGATTTTTCTTCAGATATGGAGAGAGGTAAGTCTGAAAGAAACACCTTAAGATCGAAGATTACAGGTGGATCCTCGGGTCGACCACTCCAACCTTAGGTTAACTCATCTTCAGCACTGTCATAATTGTGATACTCCTTAGGGCGATAGTGATTGACTCCTCCTCGGTTATCACGCTTACCCCGAGTCGAGTTCCAGCGTGGGGTTGACCAATCCGCAGTGCCTCTTGGATCCAGACATTCTGTCATAAACAGGTCTTGTCCCGGCAGAAAAGAATAGGCACTACTATTGTGTTGCATCTTTAAGGGGGTTTTATTGGGGAAAGAAAAACTACAACTGAGACTGGTAATTAGACAGCGGAGGACACCAATCTGGTGAAGGGAAAGTATGTCTGGATGAGGACTAAACAGAAACAATTAACATAAATACACCAGGGATAAAATGAGGACCAATGGGAAGACAGTGATATGACAAAGGAATTCAGTTCAGGTGTGAGGGGTAATCAGGGAAGAGACATAGAACAGGTGCTAGTGATGGTGAAGGCTGAAAAGGTCTATAGTCTGATAGCGACCCCCAGTGGTCGTAGATGAAAACTGTGACAAGTACATAAAATTGAATGCAGTGAAAACAAAGGCGGTGATTGGCCACAGTCTTACGTCCGCCATTTTGAAGCGGAGAACTACCCTATCACAGAAGGCAGTTACTTGTTTCACAGGTGGGACTTTACCATTAGAGTCCATTGAAACCTCGAAAATTCACGAGCCGCCTGGGTCTGAGAAGATTTAAATTGAAATCAATGGGGATGCTAGCAAAACACATTTCACCAAGGTTGGGGGTAGGGCTGGGCGATATAGCTGAAAACTGTATCACGATATCAGTGTTTCATATTGGTTGATATCGATAATTATTGATATTTTTTTGACCAATTTAAAATAAGGACCAGGAGAAAAATATATTACATTTAAACATTTTTATTTTAAACTTAACCTTCCTCTGATCATA